>JAAAKG020141931.1:0-11736 GCA_010014905.2 Druon quercuslanigerum
ACAAAATTATTTCAAGAAGAAATATCCTAACAGTTCAAATTATCAAACAAAGAAGATTGTAATTTTATATAAAACACGGAAATTCAACTAAAAAAAATTTCAACTAAAAATGGAATGTCAAATTTCATATTAAAAAAATAATTTTCAATAAATAACGAATTTCTTATCAAAATTATTAAAATTTTAGCCAAAGTTATTATTTTTTGGTTAAAAAAGGCAATTTTTTACCAAAAGCCGTTTTTTAAAATTAAAAGTGATTAATCTTTAACAAATTAGTAACTTTTTAAACAATTTTATCAATTTCTAACAAATAGTTTAAACCAAACAGTTAAGTTGTCCGATGAAAAAATTAATTTTAAATTAAGACTAAAATAGATTAATTTGCAACCAAACAGTTTAATTTTTAACCAGAATAATTTATTGCACACCAAGAAAGATGAATTTACAAGAAAATAAATAAATTTTTCTCCTCAATAAAAAATTGTAAACAAAAAATAGAATAGTCAAAGTTTCATTTAAAAAAACTAATTTTGAACAACAACCAAATAATTTATCAACAACATAGTTGAAGGAGACAACCCTGCTGTAAATAATGATAATCATTAATTGAAAATACTAATGTGTGTGAAATAATTAATAATTTTAATTATTAGTTAGGATACTATTCGTGTTAATAAATTGAAATTCATTATTTTAAGAAGAAATTAGTTTTTAATTAGAAATAAATTTTTAACGAAGTACAACTTTCGATCAAATAGTGGAATTACTATGAAATTGTTGCATTTTTTAACCGAAAAAGATTAATTTTTAAACTATAAGCATTCAAATCACAATTAGAGACGTTGTAGGCTAAAGAATATTGAGTTAGGTGCTAAATAAGAAAAAAAAATATTAAAAAAGGGATTTGAAAGGACAGATAAATAAAAGACTATGACTAAGATGAATTTTACATTTATTTAAATAATAATTTTACCCAAAAAAGAATATTTGTTATAATCATTATTTATGTTTAGCCACGGGGAGGAGAAAACTGCAGAAAACCTCTTCTCTTGATATTTTGAAGAAAAATATTTTTAATTTTAAATAAAAAAGAGTCCATTTTAAACCAAAAAAGGCAATTTTTTAACAGCAATTAATTTTTTAAATAAAATTCATAAAGTTTAAAATTTGATCTACAATAAAATGAACCAAGAATATTCTTTCCATCTTTGTAATGATAAAGATTTTTAATAACTTGAATACCCTTTAAGTAAAAATTAAAGGATAGACTACCACACAATAAATAATAGCAGGGTGTCATGATTTCAGCCCTATTAGGTTTCGAATAAAGAAAGCACGATTTACGGTATTATTACAGGTAATTTATAGTATCTTACCATAAATTGGCCAAAATTCAATTTTAAACATTTTTATACATTTCCGGAAATTTATTAAATTTTTGGCAATTTATAGTGATAATCCAGGTAATTTATGACAACTTATCTCAAATTGCCCCAAATTTAATTTAAATATGCCTTTAAATTTTTTGAAATGTATGGAAACTTTCGGTCATTTACGGTAGTTTTACAGAAAAACAAGGTTAATTACACACATATATAATTTATGGTAATTTTACACTTAAATTTGGTAAATTACATGTATCTATTATAAATGACCATGCACTGCCACAAATTCAGTTGAAAAATTTCCATTAATTTTCAGAAAATTATGAAATGTTTCGGTCATTTATGGCAATTTTACAGTAAAATGCTTTAAATGACCATAAATGAACCAAAATTAAATTTTGAACATTTTTATATAAGTCCGGAAATTTCTGAAATTGTTTGGTAATTTATGGTAATATTCCAGGTAATTTATAGTAACTTAACATAAATTACCTGAAACGCCATATGTGTCTATGAATTTTCGAAAATTTTTGGATATTTTCGGTAATTTATGGTAATTTTACACTTAAATTTGATAAATTACATGTATTTATTATAAATTACCATGCATTTTCACAAATTAAATTGAAAAATGTCCATGAATTTTCGGAAAATTCTGAAATGTTTCGCTCATTTATGGCAATTTTACAGTCAAATGCTTTGAATGACCATAAATCAATGAAAATTAAATTTTAAACATTTTTATAAAAGTCCGGAAATTTCTTAAATTTTTGGTAATTTATAGTGATATTCCAGATAATGTATGGCAACTTACCATCGATTGCCCCAAATTCAATTAAAAAATGTATGGAAGATTTTGGAAATTTTTGGAAACTTTCGGTCATTTATGGTAGTTTTACATAAATGTGTGTTAAATTACTATAAGCTACCCGAAAATCAATTTTAAACATATATATAAATGTCCGGAAATTTATGAGCTTTCAATTTTTTAACAATTTTTATAAATTTCCGGGAATTTATAAAATTTTTTGGTAATATACAGGTAAATGGTGTCAATTACCATCAATTAAAAATCGATTTTAAACATTTTTATAAATTTTCGGACACTTATGGAATTTTTTGGTAATTTATACTAATATGGAGGGTAAATTTTGGTAATTCACCATAAATTGCCCAAAATTCAATTAAAATATTTCTATAAATTTTGCAAAAATGTATGGAAATTTTCAATTATTTATGGTAATTTTACAATGATATATGGTAAATTACCATAAACTACTATACATTCAATTTTAAAATCAGAAATTTAATTGAAAAATGTCCAATAATTATGAAAAAAATTATGAAAGTTTCGGTCATTTGTAGTAATTTTACACATAAATAGTTGGAATTACCATAAATGAACCACAATTCTATTTTAAACATTTTTATAAATGTCCGGAAATTTATTAAATTTTGGGTAATTTATAGTAAAATTTCAGGTAATTTATGGCAACTTACCATAGATTGTCCTAAATTTAATTTAAAATTGTCTATAAATTTTCGGAAGTGTATGGAAACTTTCGGTCATTTATAATAGTTTTTCAGAAAGATGTGGTAAATAACTATAAACTACTCAAAATTTAATTTTAAATAAGTGTCCTGAAATTTATAACTTTTTTTGGTAATTTATGGTAATTTTACAGGTGATTTATGGTAACTTAACATAAATTGCCTAAAATGCAAATTACATATGCCTATAAATTTCTGAAAATTTATGGACATTTTCGGTAATTTATGGTAATTTTACAGGTAATTATGATAAATTACCATGCGTTGCGATAAATTCAATTGAAAAATGTCTATGAATTTTCGGTCATTTATATTAATTTTACAGTTAAATGGTTGGAATGACTATAAATGAACCAAAATTAAATTTTAAACATTTTTATACATTCCCGGGCATTTAGGACATGTTTTGGTAATTTATAATACTATTACAGATATTTTATGGTAACTTACCATAAATTGTCAAAAATTTAATTTAAATGTATAAAAATGTCCTTAAATCCATAGAAGCTTTTATCATTAATGGTAGTTTTACAGGTAAATATTTTACATTACCATAAATTACCAAAAATTCGATTTTAAACATTTTCATACATTTCCGGATATTTGTTAAATTTTTGGTAATTTATGGTAATATTACAGGTAATTATGATAAATTACGATGCATTTCCATAAATTCAGTTGAAAAATGTTTATGAATTTTCGGAAAATTATGGAATGTTAAGGTCATTTATGGTAATTTTATAGTTAATTACCATAAATGAACCAAAATTCAATTTTAAACATTTTTATAAATGTCCGGAAATTTATGACATTTTTTGGTAATTTATGATATTATTACAGGTCATTTGTGGTAACTTAACATAAATTGCCTAAAATGCAATTTAAGTATGTCTATAAATTTTCCGTTGACAGTTGAATATGGTAAATTACAATAAACTACCAAAAATTCAATGTTACACATTTGTACACATTCCCGGACATTTATGAAATTGTTGGGTAATTTATATTAATATTACAAATAATTTATGGTAACTTAACACAAAATGCCTTAAATTTAGTTTAAAAAAATCTATAAAATTTTTGAAATTATGGAAATTATCGGTCATTTACGTTAGTTTTACAGTTAAATATGGTTAATTATCATAAATTACCCAACTTTCAATTCTTTAATATTTTTATAAACATTCGGAAATTTATGAAATTTTTTGGTAATATTACATGTAATTTATAGTAACTTACCATAAATAGTCCCAAATTCATTTTGAAAATGTATATAAATTTTCGCAAATTTATGGAAATTTTCCGTCATGCATGAAAATTTTGCAGTTGAATGGTGTGAATTACCATGAATTACCCAAACTTGAATTTTAAACATTTTTATCAATTTCCGGACATTTATGGAATATTTGGGTAATTTATACTAACAATACAGATGAATTATGGTGATCTACCATAAATTGACCAAAATTCAATTGAAATGTTTCTCTAAATTTCCGGAAGTAATTTAAAATTTTCGGTCATTTATGGTAATTTTAGTGATATATTTTAAATTACCATAAACCACCCAAAATTCAATTTTGAAATTTTTTATAAATTTCCGGAAATTTATGGCAATTTTTGGGTAATTTATGGTAATATTACAGGTAAATTATTTTTATTCACCACAAATTGCCCAAAATTCAATTAAAATGTTTTTTATAAATTTCCGGAAATTAATGGCAATTTTCGTTCATTTATGGTTATGTTACAGTGGTATATGTTAAATTACCATAAACTACTCATAATTCAATTTTGAACATTTTTATAAATTTCCGGACATTTATGGAATATTTGGGTACTTTATACTAATATTACATGTAAATTATTATAATTCACCATAAAATGCCCAAAATTCAATTAAAATGTTTCTATAAATTTCTGGAAATGGATGGAAATTTTCGGTCATTTATGGTACTTTACAGTGATATATGGTCAATTACCATAAATTGCCCTATAATTAATTTTAAACATTTTTATAAATTTACGGCAATTTATTAAATTTTTTGGTAATTTATGGTAATATTACAGGTAAATTATTGTGATATCACAGGGAATTTACGGTGTCTTAAGATAGATTATCCAAAAGTCCATTTGAAAATTTCTAATAATTGCCGGGAAAGTTTAAGAAATTTCTGGAGATTTTTAGTAATTAACGGTAATTTCATATATTATATATAGTAACTTACCATAAATTACCACCAAATTCTATTTTCTGCAATCAAAATTTCCTTATAGTTTGTACGGTGAGTGAGCTAATTATCGTAAAATACGAGCTCATAGGTACATAGTTTTCATTATTCGCCCTTGGTGTGACTTTTCACCCCCTAGGGAATAAAAAGCAATTTTTACTCCCTAGGGAATAAAAAGCAATTTTTACTCCCTAGGGAATAAAAAGTAACTTTTACTCCCTAGGGAGTAAAAATTACTTTTGCCTAATGTGAAATAACAAATAATTAATATAATTTAAGTAATTTTTAGGCTACTGTACGTGTTAATAAATTAAAGTTAGAAATAATTATTTTCGATATATTATGAATATCTTCCCGTAACTCCATCTTCAGTGTGGTGTTTATATTTGATCATTTTTCTCACTTGACCTAACGTGGAGTAATTTGGACTATACGTAAATAAATTTCAGGAATATTCTGAGGTTCCTGCCCAAAATAAGTATAATTCTCAAAACTATACCGAAAATTAACACCAGTATTTAAATGTACTGCAATGTCAACACCACCAGAACTAAGTACTCGACACAGCCGTCCATTTATTACTACACCACGAATAATACCATCTATAATTCCTACAGCAACAGTGTAACGTCTAGGTTCGATTGAATGTCTCACAGTACCATCTAAGTAATAATGAATAGTAGAAATTTCAATAACATCACTATGGCGCTGCGTGGGGTCAGTATGCTGAGAGATACTCCCATCAGGTAGATGACCGTTTCCAGTAGGCTGATGAAAATGCATAGAATTCCAAGTAGTACTTAATTCTGTAAACATATATGTAAAATCTAGATCAATTATTTTTCCTGGCGTGATTTGCTGATTGTGAATTCTCTTTCGTTAAAGCTCTTTCGACTTCACTTGCTCACACATTCTCATCACGCAACCAGTGCTTCGAACTCGATTTTGTCCAAATTGTTAACTTTTCTACATAATGCTCAACAGTTTTATACCAGATGTATATTATATTTATTCATGTAATTGCCTTGGGATTGCTTGCTCAAATACCTATCCTATACGCTATTATGGTAATTACATCTGAACCTGGGACCTGTTCAACCCCATCAGGTGATAATCAAGGTCATTCCAAGATCAAATACGAAAAAAACCGTTTAAGTAGGGAAAGCCACGATTCCTATACATTTTCCAGGTCGCTGAATTTGAATCCGGGGGTTTTTGACACTACAAGGTCATAATCAAGGTCATTCCAAGATGAAATGTGGTAAAAAATTTAAGCTAAAAAAAACAAATAATCGTGTACGTTTCTCGGGTTATTAAACCTGAATTCACGGTCTCTTTGACCCCATAAAGGCAGGGTCAAGGTCACGCCAAGTTTGAGTTAGAAAAAAACGTTTGAGCGGAACTAACCACGATTCTTATAAGTTTCTGGGGTCGCTGAATCGAATTCGGTGTCTGTTTAACTCCATCAGGTCAGAATCAAGGTCATTGCAAAGTCAAATTGATTGAAATACGTTGAGGCAGAAATAATCACGAATATTATATATTTGGGGTCACTGAATCTGAATTTTGGGTCTGTTTGATACCATCAGTTCAGGATCAAGTTAATTCCAAGGTCAAATTGAAAAAAAAAGTTTGCGCTGAAAACTACGATTTTTGAACGTTTGTTGGCTCGCCAAATCAGAATACGGGATCTGCTTGCCTGCATCAAGTCAATGTGAAGGTCATTTGAAGGGCAAATCAAAAAAAAGATAAGGATGAGAAAACAACGATTTTTTTACGTTTTTGGGGTTGCTCAATCTGAATCCGGGGTTTGTTTGACCCCACCAGTTTTGGATGAAGGTCATTCCAAGGCGAAGTTGAAAAAAAAACGTTAAAGCGAAGAAAACCACAATTGTTGTACGTTCTTGAGCTCTCTCAATCTGGATTTGAGTTCAGCTTGAAACACAATTATGTTAGGATCAAGGTCACTCGAAGGTCAAAATATTATACATTTTTGGGGTCGCTGGATCTGAATGCGGAGTCTATTTAAATGTACGAAATTTTTTTGGGGTCATGGTGGTAGATGTTTAATGAAGAACGAAATATTTGTCTCATAACTACAAGGAAATAATACTATAAATTAAATTTTAGAAAGAAAAATTTGAATTTAAATATATAAACAATTATATTAAAATATAAATTTTACAAAATGGCTAGCGATAGAAAAAAAGTACCAAAAACAATCTTCCTTTTCTCTGAACATCCCATCAAGTCAGGGTCAAAGTGATTCCAAGGTCAAATTGAAAATCAGCGTTCAGGCGAAGAAAACCACGGTTTTTATATAGAATTGGGGTCTGTGATTCTGAATCCTGGGCCTGTTTGACAAAATTGACTCAGGATCAAGGTTATTCCGAGGTCAAATGAAAAAACAAAAAATTAATCGGACAAAACCACAATTCTTATAACTTTTTGGGTCAATAATTCTAAATTCAGGGTCTGTTCACCTCCATAAGGTCAGCGTAAAGGTTAAATCAAGGTCAAATTTAGTTTATTAAATGGAAAAGGGGTTTTACCACGAATTCTAAAAGAGCTGAATATTTCACATTCGCACTTTTTTATGATCTTTAAATCAAAATGACCTGTAGAGGTTTATTAATTTATTTAAAATGGTATTTTATAACTGAAAAAGGAAGGGGGGAATTTAAGTCCAACCCTATCCCTTTTCCATCTTTATGATTTTTTTACAAAAATCTTCAGAATGATTTTATTTAAAAATTTATGATCAAAAATTATTTGTTATTCATGCATTAACTTTAAATTCTGTCCACTACATATTTTTTCTGTTCAAAAGAAATGTTTCAAATATTGTAAATGAGAACTAGTTCCTTGCTCTTCAATCAAATGTATCAAGATTGTAGGTCAATCAAGTAGTTTTGAATCAACATATGTTTTTTCATCAACTTCAAATTGTGAGGATGAAAAAATTTTGAATATAAAAGTCGATTCTAAATATAATATAAAGGACGCTAACTTCCCTTATATTCAATAAAATATGTAATAACATTATAGGTCAATCTATTATTCTCAAACAAATAAATCTTTTATATTTTTATATGAACTATCCCTTTCCCAACTTTATGATTTTTTTTTACAAAAATCTTCAGAATGATTTTATTTCAAAATTTATGGTCAAAAAATATTTGCTTTTTATTCATTAACTTTGAATTATGTCCATTAAATAGTTTTTCTGTTCAAAAGAAATGTTTTAAATATTGTAACTGAGAATTACTTCCTTACTCTTTAATCAAATGTATCAAGATTGTAGGTCAATCAAGTAGTTTGAATTAACATATGTTTTTTTCATCAACTTCAAATTGTGAGGACGAAAAAATTTTGAATATAAAAATCGATTTAAAATATTATATAAAGGACGCTAACTTCCCTAATATTCAATAAAAAATGTAATATATTGAAGGTCAATCTATTCTTCTCAAACCAATGAATTTTTTATATTTTGAAATCAACTATCCCTCTCCCAATTTTATGATTTTTTTACAAAAATCTTCAGAATGATTTCATTTAAAAATTAATGGTCAAAAAGTATTTGTTATTCATGCATCAACTTTAAGTTATGTCCAATTAATAGTTTTTCTGTTCAAAAGAAATGTTTCAAATATTGTAAATGAGAATTACTTCCTACTCTCCAATCAAATGTATTAAGATTGTAGGTCAATCAAGTAGTTTTTAATCAACATATCTTTATTTCATCAACTTCAAATTGTGAGAATGAAAAAATTTCGAAAAACAAAATCGATTTTAAATATAATATAAAGGACGCTAACTTCCCGAATATTCAATAAAAAATGTAATAATATTATAGGTGAATCTATTCTTCTTAAACCAATGAATTTTCTATATTTTTAAATCAACTATCCCTTTGCCAGCTTTATGATTTAAAAAAAAATCTTCAGAATGATTTTTTTTGAAAATTTATTATCAAAAAGTATTTTTTTTTCATACATCAACTTTGAATTATGTCCATTAAATAATTTTTCTGTTCAAAAGAAATGTTTCATATATTGTAAATGAGAATTTCTTTCTTACTCTTCAATCAAATGTATCAAGATTGTAGGTCAACCAAGTAGTCTGGAGTCAACATATATTTTTTTCATCAACTTTCAATTGTGAGAGAAAGAAAATTTTGAATATAAAAATCGATTTTAATTATCATATAAAGGATGCTAGCTTCCCTGATATTCAATAAAAATTGATTAATATTATAGGTCAATCTATTCTTCACAAACCAATGAATCTTTTATATTCTTAAATCAACTATCGATTTCCCAACTTTATCATTTTTTTAACCAAAATCTTCAGAATGATTTAATTTGAAAATTTATGGTCAAACAGTATTTGCTTTTAATGCATCAACTTTAAATTATGTCCATTAAATAGTTTTTCTGTTTGAAAGTAATGTTTCAAATATTGTAAATGAGAATTACTTCCTTACTCTTTAATCAAATGTATTAAGATTGTAGGTCAATCAAGTAGTTATGAATCAACATATGTTTTTTTCATCAACTTCAAATTGTGAGGACGAAAAAATTTTGAATATAAAAATCTATTTTTAATATAATATAAAGGACGCTAACTTCCCGAATATTCAATAAAAAATGTAATAATATTATAGGTGAATCTATTCTTCTTAAACCAATGAATTTTCTATATTTTTAAATCAACTATCCCTTTGCCAGCTTTATGATTTAAAAAAAAATCTTCAGAATGATTTTTTTTGAAAATTTATTATCAAAAAGTATTTTTTTTTCATACATCAACTTTGAATTATGTCCATTAAATAATTTTTCTGTTCAAAAGAAATGTTTCATATATTGTAAATGAGAATTTCTTTCTTACTCTTCAATCAAATGTATCAAGATTGTAGGTCAACCAAGTAGTCTGGAGTCAACATATATTTTTTTCATCAACTTTCAATTGTGAGGATGAAAAAATTTTGAATATAAAAATCGATTTTAAATATCATATAAAGGATGCTAGCTTCCCTGATATTCAATAAAAATTGATTATTATTATAGGTCAATCTATTCTTCACAAACCAATGAATTTTTTATATTTTTAAATCAACTATCCCTTTCCCAGCTTTATGATTTTTTCACAAAAATCTTCAGATCGATTTTTTTTTAATTATAATCAAAAATTATTTGTTATTTATGCATCAACTTTGAATTATGTCCATTAAATAGTTTTTCTGTTCAAAAGAAATGTTTCAAATATTGTAAATAAAAATTACTTCCTTACTCTTCAATAAAATGTATCAAGATTGTAGGTCAATCAAGTAGTTTTGAATCAACATATCTTTCTTTCATCAACTTCAAATTGTGAGAATGAAAAAATTTCGAAAATAAAGGATGCTAAGTTCCCCTATATTCAATAAAAATGTATTAATGTTATAGGTCAATCTATTTTTCGCAAACCAATGAATTTTTTATATTTTTAAATCAACTATCCCTTTTCCAGCTTTATGATTTTTTTTTAAATCTTCAGAATGATTTTATTCAAAAATTAATGGTCAGAAAGTATTTGATATTCATGCATCAACTTTGAATGATGTCCATTAAATAGTTTTTCTGTTTAAAAGAAATATTTCAATTATTGTAAATGAGAAATACTTCCTTACTCTTCAATCAAATGTATCAAGATTGTAGGTCAATCAATTATTTTTGATTCAACATATGTTTTTTTCATCAATTTCAAATTGTGAGGATGAAAAAATTTTGAATATAAAAAATCGATTTTAAATATAATATGAAGGACGCTAACTTCCCTAAATTCAATAAAAAATGTAATTATATTATAGGTCAATCTATTCTTTTCAGACCAATGAATCTTTTATATTTTTAAATCAACTATCCCTTTTCCAGCTTTGTGATTTTTTTTAAAATCTTCAGAATGATTTTATTCAAAAATTAATGGTCAGAAAGTATTTGATTTTCATGCATCAACTTTGAATGATGTCCATTAAATAGTTTTTCTGTTCAAAAGAAATATTTCAATTATTGTAAATGAGAATTACTTCCTTACTCTTCAATCAAATGTATCAAGATTGTAGGTCAATCAATTATTTTTGATTCAACATATGTTTTTGTCATCAATTTTAAATTGTGAGGATGAAAAAATTTTGAATATAAAAATCGATTTTAAACATAATATAAAGGACGCTAACTTCCCGAAATTCAATAAAAAATGTAATAATATTATAGGTCAATCTATTCTTTTCAGACCAATGAATCTTTTATATTTTTAAATCAACTATCCGTTTCCCAACTTTATGATTTTTTTACAAAAATCTTCAGAATGATTTTATTTGAAAATTTATGGTCAAAAATTATTTGTTATCCATGCATCAACTTTAAATTATGTCCATTAAATAGTTTTTCTGTTCAAAAGAGATGTTTTAAATATTGTGAATGAGAATTACTTCCTTACTCTTCAATCAAATGTATCAAGATTGTAGGTCAATCAAGTAGTTTGAATTAACATATGTTTTTTTCATCACCTTCAAATTGTGAGGACGA
>JAAAKG020141932.1:0-11735 GCA_010014905.2 Druon quercuslanigerum
TTAAAAATAATAATAAATTGTTTATACTTTTTTAATTTTCTGGGCCACTCTAATAAGCAAAGAAGTTCAACTGTCAAATAAGAAGATTGGGTTCTAAACCAAAAAGACGACACTCCTACCTACAATAATATTACTATTAAATAATGCTAGAAAGTTGTGGCTTTTTCTGAAATTTTCCACCCTTTGTCAACTTTTAACTTAGTGAGGTAATACGAATGTAAGTTAACAGACATAATTGATTAAACAATTTATTATTGTTTACAACTATCTTCTATTAGATAATTTCTAGATAGTTGCGGCTTTTTCTGAAATTGTCAACTGTGCTCTGGATTTTTATTTATAAAGAAATAATAAATAAACAATAGAGATAATGATTTTTTAACAATCTCTTATATTTTTCTAAAATGAAACAGATATATCAAATATTCTTCAAATTTTTATATGTAGATCATATTAAATGTACATTTTTCTTGAAATAGTTACTGAGAGTCTTTTTTGTGGAACTAGCGGTAGCTATATGGATATCATTTAAGAAAAAGAAACGCAAATATTGTTTTGGATTCGAAAAAAATTGTGGGTGATGTGCATAAAAAGTTGAAAAAAATGTGGATTACCCTATTGTTTATTCATTAGGAAGAGTTGTTCTTCGATGACCCCTAAATAAATTGACAAATAAAAATCGTAAAAACTTACACAAATTCACAAGGAGGGGTCCTTAGTTCAAGATTTCAGAAAAAACTTTACATTATTTATGCAGAGCCTCATAGTCAAATTCCGAATCACAAATAATTCTAGATAGTTCAATTTGCCATATTGCTGTAAATGAGCACTGCAAGTAAAATGAAGGCATTGTCGAAATTCGAATCTGGAGTCAGACCCGTAAAGTCTCCCCTTTGTGCTTTACAAAGCAAAAGACCCCGGTAGTTTTCAATGCAAGGGACGTTATTCCCCAATTTGAAAACTCGCTCCCAATATCCGGATACCCAGATCCCATCACTGATCCTCGCTCGATATTTCGACGCGCTAGAATTATTTTCAATAAGTCAAAAGGTAACACTTCAAAAAAAATTAATTAATCTTTTTCAAATATAAATATTTAGAAATAATATGTAAAATAAAAAAATTCAAATCATTTAATATAAAGTTTATTAAATTTGAATATAAACCAAAATCAATCGCGCGCCAGGCTCGCGTGTCATTTTTTGGTTTGAAAAAAAAAATAATTTTTAATAAAAGAAGACATTTCAAATAACTATTTATTTTTTAGGTTCATTTTTGTATTATGTACCAAAGTGATATGCATAAGAAACTTGAAAAAATTCATAATGCAAACAAAAAATTACATATTTAACCTAAAAATTAAATTTTTAAACAAAAAATATAAATTATCAACAAAAAATTTAATTTTCATCTAAAGTGATGAATCTTCAACCAAAAGAAAATAATTTTTTAGCAAAGTAGCTTAAACTTTAACAAAGTATTTGAATTCGAAAACTAAAAAAGATCAATTCTGAACGAAAAATGTAATAGTTGATATTTCAGTCCAAAAAGATTTCAATTTTAACTCAAAAATAGTTTAATCACCCGAAAAAACACAAATTTTTAGAAAAATAGTTGAATCTTTAATCGAAACGATAGATTTTCAACCCAGAAGATTAAGTTTCCTTTAAAAAAGAAGAATTTAAATAAAAATTATTATCATTTCGAAACACAGAGATAAGTTTTTATCTAAAATGATGAATTTTCAATTAATCAAGTGAATTTTTAACAAAGTATGCATTATTTTCGGAAATTTTAGGAAATTATTAAAAATGTTTTAAAATCTTTGCAAATATTTTCTTGTAATTAATTTTTCAAATCAAAGAAATCCATTTAATTTTTTTCTGGAATTTTAAGAAAAAATTATATTTAAAAATCTTCTTTGAAATATCTCTTAAAATTACTTAAAAATTTCCCAATTTTTGTTTAACCATACAAAAATTAAAAACTTTGTCTTAAAATCTTTCATAATCTTTTTCGACATATTTTCAAATCTTCAAAGGTTAAAATTAATCTTTAAAAGTAAAACCTAAATAACTTTTTAGAAATTTTTACCTGCACCGATAATTTTTATTTTTCTCATCTCTTAAAAGTTTTAAAAAATGTACAAAGTATATATTGAGGTAGAAAAATGTTGTTTTTTTTATTCAGTGATTCATTAAACTCACTGATTTCGAAAGCTTTCGATATCTAAAGAAATAAATATTTAAAAACCTTAGAAAATTAATAAATTTAACAGCGAAGTCTTTAAGAAAAAGAATCTCAGAAAATCAATATTATTTCAAATATTGGACCTTTTAATTTTATTTTCATTTAATAATTTTAAATCCATTTAAAAACATTGTATCCATCTTTCGAATTTAGAAGTATTTAAATTAAAAAATGTTGAGCATTGAGTAAAAAGTATTTAGATTTAATATCAATCACATAATTGAAGATACAAAAAAAAAGAATTTGCGAATCTTTAGACCAACTGAATTTTCACTGAAATTTTTTTCTTCGGAAAATTTCCCTAAATCTGCACTGTTTTTAAAAAAAGTATAAAATCTACCCTTTGAATTAACTGATTTTTTGCCGTTTTTTAACTGATTGGAACATTGAAAACTGAATCTCTATCTTTCTCTCAAACATGAATCAGTGATATTTAACTGATTCAAAATTTATAAATAGTTCCTGAATCGAATCAGTAAGGAGTTTTATTATTAATACTCTCATTATGTCTGAAAAATATTTACTGATTTGATTCAGTTACCCTCTCACTTAATTCGAAAGCGTTCGCTATTCACAAAAAATTTATAAATTTAAACGTTAGATATTGAATAAATTAAATGAAAAGTCTTAGAAGAAGAACTTTTTTAAGTGCCCGTTTCAAAAAATAATATGCGGGGTTCCTCGCTCGATATTTGAACGGATTATTAACGGTATAAACCAAAAGAGGAAGGCCACTTAAAAAAATTTAATTAATCTTCTTTCAAATATAGACGTTTTAAATTATTCTTTCATTTAAAATTTTGAAACCTATTTAAAAATATTGCTTCTATCTTTCGAATTTAGAAATAATAAAAAAAAATATTTGAAATTCAAGGCACCTGATACAAAGTTAATACATTTAATATAAATTAAAAAATCGATGATATATTTATTTATTGTCAAAAAATGAGGTATATTTGAATAAAAAATTTTTTTTAAGAATTAAAATAAACCTTTTTTTAGAAAAAAATTTTAATTTACGAAATATAATTATTGTAACAATGACTCTTGAACGTGCATTTTTTGTTACTCTAGCTTCTTGCAAAAAAATTTTAAATGGTTGAATTTTAATAACTTATGGATTATTTTTATAAAAATGTAGTTATTTGTTTAAAAAATGAGTCTTTATTTAATATTTGAATCAGTGAGATTTCACTGACTAGACTAGCTAGAAATATGTCACTGAGTAGAGTCAGTAAGATTTTTAATTAATAATCGATGAAAACCGTAACAGTATTAACAGTATAAATTTAAGAAACATAGTAATAATTATTTTTTTTAATAATTTTTAATTTATGTTTCAGCAAAAAAGGAGTTAATGTATTCAAAAACATTGCGCCTATTTTTCGAAATTACAAATATTCAAATAAGAAAACATTCTAAATTCAAAAAATTTAATATAAATTGATTACATTATATAAATTAAATATTATAAGATTCTAAATTTTAAAAATATATAATTTAATTTTTTAACGATTTGAATTTCCACCGATTCGCACTGGATTCAGTAATTTTACTGTCATGTTTTGTTAAATTTAGGGACTTGGTAGTAAAGTAGTAGATTCAAGTATTCGGTTAAAATTTCACATATTTTATCTTTTTGGTTAAAAAATCATCTTTTTGATTTAAAAATACACTATGTTAGTTCAAGAAATATCTTTTTTTTTTTAAATTCATTCTTTTATGGTTGAAAAATTATCTTTAAACTAAAAATTAAACAATTACATTTAATTTAAAATAAAAATTTTTTTTGGTTGAAATATTGCTTTTTTTTAATTGAAATGTTCTTTGGTTCGTATATTAACTACTAAATTTTGGTGTGGCGAATGATTGATTTTTTTTAGTTAAAAAGTAAATTGTTTCATTCAACAGTTGTTTTTTTTGTTTTAGCTAAAAATTAAACTTTTCGGTTAAAAATTCTGGCGTTTTGTTGAAAATTTGATTTGATTTAAAATCTAACTACTTGTTTAAAGATTTAACTATTCTCTTGAAAATTAGTTTATTTTGTTGAAAATCAAGTTTGTTAAATAAAAATTAGCCTACACTGTTTTTGGTTGAAAATTGATCGTATTCAATTGTAACTTCCAAGAAAGCATTTAAAATGACTGATTTCATCATTGAGTCAAATTGACTTTTTTTCATTGATAATTGAAATTTTTCGTTCAAAAAGTCGTTTTTCTTGTTTGAAAATTATTATTTTTAGTTGAAAATTAAAATTTTAAGTTAAAATTTATGGTGTTTGGTTGGAACTTCGTTTTTTCGATTGAAAATTAAACTACTTGGTTGTAGCCTGAAATTTTTTCTTAAAAATTAGTTTATTTTGTAGAAAATCAAGTTTGTTAAAAAGAAATTAACCTACACTGTTTCTGTTTGAAAATTAATCTTGTTTATTTTAATTTCATTTTTATCTAAAATGGCTCATTTAATCGGTGAGTCAAATTTTTTCTTTTTTTCGTTAAAAATTGGATTGTTTCGTTCAAAAAATTCGTTTTCTTTATAGAATTTTTTTTATTTGTTTTAAAATGAAACGATAAGGTTGAAAATTCTGTTTTTTTGTTGTTGAAAATTTGTCTTTTTGATTGAAAATTGAACTACTATATTTTTTTAATTCGTTTATTTTGTTGAAAATCAATTTTGTAGAGTAAAAATTAGCCTACATTATTTTTGGTTAAAAATTTATCTCATTTAATTGTCAATTTCAAGAAATCATTTGAAATAAGAGAATCAGTGTGTCAAGCTTATTTTTTATTTGAAAATTGAACTATTTCGTTCAAAAATTCGTTTTTTTTATTGAAGACAATTTTGTTTAGTTTAAAATTAAATTTTTTTATTTAAAAATTATGGCATTTTGTTAAAAAATTCGTCTTCTTCGTTAAATATTGATCTACTTGGTTGAAGAATGAACTCTTTTCTTAAAAATTCGTTTATGTTCTTAAAAATGAATTTTGTTAAATACAAATTGACCTATACAACTATTGTTTAAAAATTGATCCTGTTTAGTTGAAAATTTCAAGAAATAATTTAAAAGTACTCATTCAATCAGTGAGTCAATATGATTGTTTTTTGTTGAAAATTGAAATATTTCCTTAAAAAATGGCCGACTTTTGACAGATTTTTCAGTCGTAAAATCCCTTTTTTAAATCGACTTTAAATCAGTCAGATTTGACTGATTCAACTTTAAAGTTCGAAAGAGCTCGATATTCAGAAAATAATTTCTATTGAAAAAACTTACCCGTTTAATAAATTGAACAGAAAAGTTTTTGAAAAGTAGAATTTGAGTTCAAGAGGGTTTTTTTTTATTCAGCTAAAAACTAAACTTTTCGGTTAAAAATTCAGGCGTTTTGTTCAAAATTCATATTTTTAACTAAAAATTCGTCTTTTTTAATGAAAATTGAACTACTTGTTTGAACACTGAAATGTTGTCTCAAAAATTCGATTATTTTGTTGGAAATTATTTCAAATTGATTTTTTTATTTCAAAATTAAACTTTTCTGTAGAAAAATGCTGGTGTTTTGATGAAAATTCGTATTTTGTATTAAAAATATACTTCTTGGTCGGAGATTGAACTATGAAAATAGTTGAAAATTTCAAGAAATAATTTTAAATGACTTATTCAATCAGTGACTTAAATTGATTGTTTTTTGTTGAAAATTGGAATGTTTCCTTAAAAAATTGGTGACTTTTGGTAGATTTTTCAGTCGTCAAATCCTTATTATTTAAATCAGTCAAAATTTTACTTCAAATTAGTCAGATTTGACTGATTCAACTTTAAATTTCGAAAGCGCTCGATATTCAGAAAATAATATCTGTTTAAAAAACTTAGCCGCCTAATAAATTGAACACAAGAGTCTTTTAAAAAGAAGAATTTGAGTGTTTGTTTTGAAAAAGTAGCTTATAAAGTATAGAGTGATCCTCGCTCGATATTTGAAGGGAGAAATAAGATTATAAGTCGAAAAGGGAAAAGGGAAAAGGCGAGATTGGCCCCCAAATTTAGCAGCCCTGAAGACTGCTCTGGTGGTGACTTAGTGGGGGTTGTTTCCAAGTCAGGAGGGGTCTAGGAAGGGTGAGAACTGCGATGTAACGTCGATATCCCGTTCTATACCAGGCGTCGCGACGCCGAGTGGGGCAAATGGCGGATAGGGGAAAGTTCCACATGGGTAAAATAATCGATAAGCGCGACCGATATGTATGTACTACGCACACACGTGTACAAATGTGTGCGCGCGCGCGCGCATCCACACTCACACACATTTGCTGACCGCGCTCTCACCCTCCATGTGTGAGTGCACTATATAAATGTACTTCAGTTAATGTACACGGTGTTCTTCTAAAAAGATGACCAAAACTTCAGTGATGAGAAATAAATAGTTTCTCTCAAGGATTTACTTAAGTTAAATTAGCATTGTTAAAAATTATTTATAAAATCGAGGATTATATTCACATTGTTAATTGTAACCAATTTTTGAGGTGAACTAAAGGCGTATTTTAGAAAAAAAATATTTCAGTGTTTCAATTGTTTTTTAATATTAGTTATTAGTTATTTATTATAATAGATAAATTTTTATACTCAAGAAGACGAATTTTCAACAACAGAAATAATTTTTAAGCAAGCATGTTACATTAACAATCAAATAATTAAACTTTCACGCAAACCAAAATCCAATTAGAACAAAAAAAGATGAATTTCCAAAAAATAAATATGTATATTCTACCATAAATGATGAATTTTCAACCGAAAACGAATTTTTAACAAAATAGTGGAATTTTCAAATAAAAAAGTATTTTTGTAACAAAAAATGAAATTTAAAAATTTTGCAATAAAAAAAATAAGTTAAAAACAAAATTGATTTCCAGCCTGTCGAAATAAACCAAAATAGGCGACTTTTTGACAGAATACTTTAATTTAGAACCAAAAATATGAATTTTGAACCGAAAACGAATTTGTAACAAAATAGTTGAATTCTAGACCAAATGCATGTAGTTCCAATGAAGAAAGATGAGTTTTAAACCAAATAGTTAAATTTTCAAAAAAAAGAGTATTTTTTTTAAATGGAATTGAAAAATTTTGTAATAAAAAAAATTATTTAAAAACAAAACTGATTTTCAGCCTTTTTAATAGAATATTTTAATTTAGAAACAAAAATATGAATTTCCAAGCCATACGAATTTTCTGCAAACCCGATACATTCTTATGTAAAATGATGAATAAATTTCAACAATTTTTCCCAAAGTAGTTGAACTTTAAAAATTAAGCAAAAAATAGTTGAAGCTCCAACAGCTGAATTTTCAAACAAAAAAACGAATTTTTTAAAACAGGGTTTAATTTTCCACCCGAAAAATGCAGATTTTTTATCCCAAAGAGAATAGTCAACATTTTTAATTTAAGAATTTTTTAATTTAAAGAATTTTGAACCTGTTGAATTGAATCAAAAAGGCCATTTTTACCAAAAAGTTTAATTTTCCACCAAAGTTTTCAATTTGCAGGCCAAACGGATGCATTTTGCACAAAATAGTTCAATCCTTAACAAAAATAGATTAATTATTAATCGACTAGTTGAATTTTCAACCAAAAAAGAAACATTTAAGCCAAGAAGCATACCTTTTTTTAAAAAGAAAGATGATTTTTCTACCATAAAAGATAAATTTTTATTTTAAAAAGCCGAAATTTTAAAAAACCGGTTGAATTGTCATTTTTGATCTCAAACATGTAGATAAACTCTCACTCAAGAAAAATTAATTTTAAAAGAAATAATTGAAATTTATAGTATAAAGGATTGTCTTTGAAATAAAAATAAAATTTTCAAAACTTTCTGTCTTAAAAATTAATTTAAAAAATTATTCTACCCTTTAAATTAACACAAAAAATACGAGTTTTTATTAAAATCGTATAATTTTCTAAACGAATTTTCGAATCTTTAAACCAAGCAGATGAATTTTCTTTAATACAGATCAATCTTCAAAAAAGATGATAAACTAATTATAGAAATTTTATTAATTAATCGTAAAACTTTAAACCAATTTAATGATTTGCACCCAAAAATATTAATTATATATGCCAAAAATGTTAATTTTTTACCAACAAATACGAATTTTCAACCAAGTACATGAATTTTCCACAAAATAGTTAAATTTTTGACAAAATAAATGAATTTTCCACCAAAAGATGAATTTTCAAAACAAAGTTTAAAAAAATAGTTTTTTCTGTAATAAAAAAATGAATTTTCAAAAATAATATAAATTTGTAACCAAGAGGATTAATTTTCTACCAAAAAAGATCAATTTTCAACCAAAAATAGACTTTTAAGCGAATAGTTGAATTTTCAATCAAAAAGATGATTTTTCATCAAAATATTAAAAAATTTTAATAAGAAAAATAAAGTTTTAACCAAAGAAGTAAATTTTTAACCAAATAGATAAATTGTTAACAACAACAAAAAATAAATTTTCCACAAAAAAACAAATGTTCAAACAAATAGTTTAGCATTTTTGACAAAGAAAAAGAATTTTCACCTAAGAAGATTAATTTTCTACAAAAGAAGATAAATTTTCAACCAAATACAAAAATTGTCAACAAAATAGTTAAATTGTTAACGAAAGAAGTTATTTTTTAACTAAAATGATGAATCTTGAACCAAACAATTAATGTTTACTTAATACTTGAATTTTTGGACTAAAAAGGTTAATTTTCATCCAAGAACATTAATTTTCTACTCAAAAGTATTATTTTTAACCCAAACATATGAATTTTTGATAAAAATAGTTCAATTCTTAACAAAAGAAATAAATTTTCTACCAAAAGACGATTTCATAACAAAATAGGTAAATTTTTAACTAAAGAGTTTTTAATGCTTAACTAAGAATAATAATTTTTTTCGAGAATTTATGTTGAATTAATATAAAAAATACAAATTTTTATCCAAATCGTTTAATTTTCTAACAAATTGTTGAATTTTTAATCCAAACAGACGAATTTTCTTTAATACAGATCAACCTTCAAGAAAGCTGATAATTCAATTATAGAAATTTTATTAAAAAATAGTTAAATTTTAAACCAATTAGTTGATTTGCACCCAAAAATATGAATTTTCTATAAAATAGTTGAATCTTTAACCAAAACAGATTAATCTTCAACCGAGCAGTTGAATTTTGAACCAAGAAAGATCAATTTTTAACCAAGAAAGACTACTTTTATACCATACAGGATGAATTTGCAATCCAAACATACGAAATTTTAACAAACCAATTAAATTTTTATTAAAAAAATGACTTTATTAAACTCGTTCAATTTTCAACATAAAAGGTTCAAATGGGTAAAATTTTCGAACAAAAGAGATTAAAATCTTACCAAAAAAGTGTAATATTAAAACCAAGAAGACGACTTTTTTAGAAAAAAAGTTGAATTTTTAATCCAAAAAGTTGAATCTTGATCAAAATAGTTCATTGTCAACCCAGAAAGATTAATTTTTTTACCATAAATGATAATTTCTCTATTAAAAGACTATGTTTAAAAAAAGTTAAATCCTTAAACATATAGATGAGTTTTTAATCGAAAAAGATCAATTTTAAATCAAATATTTGACTTTATAATTATTACATTTTTTTAAAGTAGTTGAACTTCAAATTAAGTAGTTGATTTTTTAACCAAAAAATACGGGTTTTCAACAGAATAGCAGAATCCTGAACCAAAACATATTAATGTTCAATAAAAAAGGATTATAAAAATATTATCTTCGACCAAAAAATAGAATTTAAAAATTAATTCGTAATAAGAAAAAAACTGATTTTCGGCCAAATATATATATATATTTTTTTTTTCAACCAAAGAGTAGTTGAATTTTTGACCAAAAATAGATGACTTCTAAACAACAAGTTGCATTTTCAACAGAGTATTATATATTATATTTTTCATTGATAATTCATCTTTTTTGTTTGAAAGACTAACTTTGCTAAATTTTTTTATTGGACGAAGATCCATAGTTTGAGCTAGTTTAGTTTCTTTTATTTGTTTAAAACTAATTTTTCTAATTTAAAATTTAACTATTCAATTTTCAATCATAAATTGATATTTGTTACTTGAAAATTCATCTCTTTGGTTCAAAATTAAACTACTTTGTTGCAAATTCATTTTTTCCTTTTGTCTTCACATTTTTTTTACCAGAAATTTAATTATTTATTCCGTTTTTGGTTAAAAATATATCTTTTGTGGTTAAAAGGGCAACTACTAAGTTCAAATATTTAATTTTTTAGATGTAAATACAACATTTTGGTTAAAAATTGGTCTTTTTGGTAAAAAATTAACCTTTTTGGTTGAAAATTAATTTTTTAACGAAAAATTTAACTATTCTAGTAGAAGATTTATCATATCATTTTAAAATTGTTAATTTAACCCAAATGAATTTTGTAAATAGAAAATTAAATGTAGTTACTTTTTGCAAGAGTAACTAAGAAAAACTTAAATTTTTAATCCGTAACAATAATGATAACTAGATACTTTTTACGTGATTTATCGGTGAAGATAACTTTAGTTCCTTTTAAAAATTAATTTACCAATCACGAAAAATAAGATTAATTTTCTACCAAAAAAATTTATTTTTTAACAAATTACATTAATCTAAAATGTTGAATTTTCATGTCAAAAAGATGAATTGTCTACAACTGTTAATCAACGATAATGATTTTTTCACAAAATTGTTGAATTTTCAACCAAAAACGTAGATTTTTCAATGAAATATATAATAGCTAATAATTCAAGTAAAAAGAATTTTAATTTAAATAAAAAACGGTTAAATTCAATCAGAAAATCGAATTTTTAACTAAAAATGTAACTTTTACCAATAAAATTAATGTTCTGCCAAAAAAGATAAATTTCTAACAAAAAAAAAGGATTTTCAACCCAATAGCTGTGTTTTTACCTAAAATAGATCAATTTTCTAACCAAAGAGTTGAAACTTTAAACCAAAAAGGTAAATTTTCAACAAAAAATGGAATAACACATTTTTTGAACCACAAAAAAAACAATTTTTGAACAAAATAGTTGAACTTTTGAACAAAGAAATTAATTTTTAAACAAATAAAAAATCGACAAAGAAGATTAATTTTCTACCAAAAAAATGTATTGTTTAACAAAATACATTAATCTTAAATGTTGGGCGTTCATGCAAATAAGATAAATTGTCTACAATTGTTAATTAACGATAATGATTTTTTAACAAAGATGTTGAATTTTCAACCAAAAAAGTTGAAATTTCAACGAACAATATAATAGCTAATAATGCATTTAGGAAGAATTTTAATTTAAAATAAAAAATAGTTAAATTTAACAAATAAATCGAGTTTTTAACCAAATAGTTGTTATTTAAAAAAACATACGTTTTCCAAAAAAAGAAAATAGTTAAATATTTATTTCAATTAAAAAAATTAATTCTTAATAAGAAACAAACTGATTT
>JAAAKG020141933.1:0-11734 GCA_010014905.2 Druon quercuslanigerum
ATTGTTTTCTTTGTTTGTTCAGATTTAATTTTTTAAACTGAAAATGTACCTATTCTCATTACTTTGGTTACAAATTTGATTATTTTGTTGAAAATTTTTAACTGAAAAATTAACTATTCCATTCTTTAATAAAAATGGACATTTCTTAGATGAAAAGTTAACTATTTTGTTGGATTTTTGTTTTAATTAATTTTTTGTACTGAAAATTTAGCTATTCAAGATGAAACTTTAACCACATATTTCGCTAAAATGTTATTTTTTGAACTCAAAATTGAACTATTTCATTTTTGATGGAAAATAGATATATTTTAGTTCAAAATACAACTATTTGGTTTTAAAATTATCTTTCTTCGTTCAAAATTGAACTATTTAGTTAAAAATTCATTTAATTTGATGAAAAATCGTTTATCTTGGTAGAAAATGAATTTTTTAGTTGAAAATACGTCTCTTTTGGTTGAAAATTTATATATTTTGTTGATTTTTTTGTATTAATTTTTTGTAAAGAAAATTTAGTTATTCCCATTGAAACTTTACCTACATATTTTGTTACAAATTGTTTTCTTTGTTTGTTGAGAGTTAATTTTTTAAACTGAAAATGTACCTATTCTCATTACTTTGGTTACAAATTTAATTATTTTGTTGAAAATTTTTAACTGAAAAATTAACTATTCCATTCTTTAATAAAAATGGACATTTCTTAGATGAAAAGTTAACTATTTTGTTGGATTTTTGTTTTAATTAATTTTTTGTACTGAAAATTTAGCTATTATATTCCAGATGAAACTTTAACCACATATTTCGTTAAAATGTTATTTTTTGAACTCAAAATTTAACTATTCCATTTTTTATGGAAAATAGATAAATTTTAGTTCAAAATGCAAATATCTGGTTGTAAATTTTGCCTTTTTAGCTCAAAGTTTAACATAAATCTTCTAGTTTGAATATCTTGAAATTTAAACTTTGGATCTGAAAATTTAACCATTCTTATCGCTTTGATTAAAAACTTAATTATTCCATTCTTGATTGAAAGTTGACATATTTTAGTTCAAAATTCAACTATTTGGTTGCAAATTTATCTTTCATGCTTCAAAATTCCACTATTTAGTTGAAAATTCATGTTATTTGAAATATATTATAATTAAAGAAGATAAAGATTCAACGAATTATTTAAAACCCGGTTAAACTCGAACTTCGACACATTTTTCTTCTAAAATTCGTAAAATTCCCGGACAAAAAATAAATTAAATAATTTCCCGGTACAGAGGCCACCCTGTAAAATGGTAGAAAATGTCGTGACGTGATATATAAAAGCTCCCATATGATTTTCTTATGGGCAATACTGAAAAATAATAGGAAATTACCCTCGTGCACACTCTTTTCCAGTTTCAGATTTAATTAACCAATGCGAGTTTCCATCTTCTTTGGCATCCGTTCCTGTAACTGACTGCTGTCCACTTCCAGTTCCATATTTTATATCATGAGAGTGTAATCTGACTTTATAGTCAGTATTTAATAACTTTAAAACTGAACCACATGTTACATACTTGGTTCCTTTGGCTGTAAAAGTAACAAAATTCCGTATGCTACATTAGCACGACCTTAATTTCATAAAAAATTACGGGACAGAATTCAAAATTTGGGTTAATTCTTGTAATCTTGAAAATGTATGGATATTTTCAAAAGGGACCGAAGAAAGTGAGGTTATGTTTACACTACTATCTTTTTGCAATCAAAAAGAGAATATTCACAAAAAAAGTAATAAATGTGTTTCCGAATATTTAAAAACGTGTCACAAATGTCAGTACAGTCACGTATTTTTAATAACAATTGGTCACGATTATCTCGAAAATATAAATTTTTGAAGGATCGAGAAAAAACAATATTTTATTAAATTTAAAACCTTTAATTATATAAATGTTTAAACTTTACCTTGAGCAACATTTAAATACGAGATAAATAATACGAAAAGCAGAAGGAACAAATGTTCCCAACTTCCTCCCGCGGCCATTTTTAAAGAACTGACTAAAGCGTAAGAATCACTGCGTTCCGCGTATCACCTCCACGCGTGGTCAACTCTGATTGGACGAGACTGCTGCTGGGTTGAAAAGTAAATAAACGTGGAAACTTTTCATGGAAATCAATTTTCCCCTATTTTAAAACGTTTCGACACTTCCTTTTTCACTTTTTCTAGACGAAATAATGGCAGAAAATATTTTTTTATACAAATATATTTCATCTTGGACCCATACTTTACATTTTTCGATTTTTTTCCCTCATTTTTATGTATAATTCTTATCAGCTACTCTTTTTTTTGTAGCAACATACATATTTCCTCACGGATTCTCTATCAACAAACGAAAACTTAATTATTAAATTTCAATTCTTACTTCTTTTAATATTTGCAAGCCTCTGTTAAATACTTTACAATAAATAAAATAAGTTTCTCTAAAAATGGTTACAAAAATATGGGCATTTTCCTGTAATTAAAATTTAAAAATTAATATTTAAAAATTAAAATTTTAAAATGAAAAACTTTGATAAAATACATTCTGATTAGAAATCGACGGCTTTTGGACGGGTCTTAATGTAGACATAGGCAGCTATCAAAGCAGCAATTGCTGCTAGTGTCGGCAAAACGACAGAAAATACGCGCTGTTTGTTTTCCACGAATTCCTTTTTACGTTCCTTTTTCTGTTTGCTCGTCTCTTTTGTTTTGCCCTTTAGCTGCCGCATTGCTGAAACGAAAAGAAAAACTTTTTCCCTTTCTAAAATATAGAATGTACAAAAAAGATTTTTTCCTCTCGAATAAGAATAAAATCTTTCTGGAAGATGCTAGAAAACTGTCAGTGTGCAAATAAACTTTGAGGATCTTACCTTTTTATTTTTAGGGATATATTCCTTAAAAAGTGTCAAAACAATCTAATCGATTTTTTGTGCAGCAGACTGTTCACCTGCTTCCCTTATTGACACGTAGCAAAAACACTTTTTATTTCAAAAACGACTGCTGATTTCGGACTGACAGGTGCTTTCAGAAATACCGGTAAATGCCGCTAAATAACTGAAAGTTTCGTTAAAACTGCATGGTTTCATTCGTAAGATTCGTTTACCAGAAATCTAAAACCTAACCTATAATATTATTTTGCTGCATATTTATGTTTTTTATTGTTAATAGATGCTACTTATAAATAAGAGGTATAGTAAAAATTAGGTGACATTAATTTAATATTTAAACCGTATAAATCGTTAAAAACAAAAATTTGAGGCTAGTATCACACATTTTGTAACTTTCTAATTTAATCCTAAAATTTAAGTCCATTTCTTGTATCCTGCACTAAAAGACCATTAAACAGATTAACTTGGAACATATTTTTATTCTGAACATTACAAAAAATATAAATAATTTGTGT
Source organism: Druon quercuslanigerum (assembly GCA_010014905.2). NCBI lineage: Eukaryota > Metazoa > Arthropoda > Insecta > Hymenoptera > Cynipidae > Druon > Druon quercuslanigerum. Next base: position 3,408 of record JAAAKG020141933.1, read on the forward strand.
GTTGTTGCATTTCACGAGAGGAAAACAAACAGATTTTTTTTAACAATTAGTATGTTAATATACCTGCCATTGAGGGCGCTGTTGATACATATTTACCGCGAATTTTCAAATTGGGAAACTTCTGAGGTGATATTTTAGGCCATTTTTTTATAGTATAAACGTATATACACAATTATAAAAAATAAGTATTTACGGAGTGGAGGCTATTGTTGATAAGCATTTTTTCAACAGAATGAGAGCTAGGATACTTTGATGAGAGACTTATTAATTATTCTCGGCCGATAACATAAATTTTTACTTGATCGGTATTAAAAGCGAATTTATCTGCCGTTAATAGGATAGTTTTCCAGCTTGTCAATTTTCTGCGAAAATTAAACTTACGGTAAGGAAAAGTTCATTTCTCATTGAAAATTAATAATAAAAAATATAATACTTTACGAACATTTTCAAAGTACACGGTCTGATAGGTTTTTCTATTTTTTACCAAGGGTGTTACAACTTGGAGAATAGTCCTGCAGCAATTCGATCTGTTCAAGAAAAATTATTGCACTTTTAACAAAATAGGTAAATTTACAATCAAGAAGATTATTTTTCTACTAAAAAAAATCAGTTCTTATCTAAGAAATGAATTTTTTTAAAAGAATAGTTAAATTTCAATCAGAAAGATAATTTTTTAATTATGAAGATTAATTTTCCAACAAAAAAGATAATTTTTTAACAAATTACACGAATTTTCAAACAACTAATTAAATTTATAAGAATTCAGATGTTACACGAGTTGTTAAAAATTCCCCAATGTTTATGTTCTGCTTGATTCCTGCTTAGGGACCGTAATTAAATAGCGTAAAAGCTCAAGGGGAGGGGAGGGGCTGAGACAATTTGTTCAGACTTGTTACGGTATGTGGTCCTTCACTCATGTACGTAATTTTTGCATATTCGCAAAATCGTTCTCCTAAAGGTTATCTTTTTAGTTAAAAATATTATTATGTGATTGAAAATTTTAACATTTTTTAAAACACATCTTTTTTAGTTGCACATTTAACGGTTTTGATACAAATTTGTCTTTTGGGAAAATTTATCTCTTTTCGGAGAACAGTAAGTTTTTATATAAAATTCATATTTTGTTGCTTATAAGTTAACTGAAACCTTTTTTGGATAAAAATTATTTTGTTTGTAAAGATGTCTTTTTGATTTAAAAATGCAAATGTTTTTTGATAATTATACTATATCCTAGAAAATTTACTTTTTGTTTCAAATTCCTATTTTTGTGCTCAATAGTCAAATGGAATCTTCTTTTATGAAAATTTCACTCTTTTTTTGAAAATTTGACTTTTTGATATTAAAAGTCAGCTTTCTTAGTAGAATTTGAATTTTTCTTCGACAGAAATGCAACTGTTTGGTTGAAAAATGAACGATCTTGTTAACAAGACATACTTTAAGGTTAAAAATTTGACCGTTTAGCAGAAAATGAACTAATTGTTTACGATTCTTATGTGGGTGCTGGAAAGTGAACTGGAATCTTTTTTAAATAAAAATACAACTGTTTGGTTAAAATTCTACTTACATTTTGAAACTTTGTCTTGTCTATGTTTAATTCACCTGCTTTAGCAAAAATTACATCTTTCTTGGATAAAAATGTAACTAATTTGACAGAGAATTTATTTATTCTGTTCAAAGTTAGTAGGAACTTATTTTAAGTTGAGAAGTTCATATTTTGAACATGAAATGTCAACTGGAATCTTTTTTAGATAAAAATGTAACTTTTTTTACAATTGTCACCCTTTTTGATTCAAAATCCGTCTTTTTGGATTAAAAATTTCATGTTTTCGTAGAAATTCATTTCTTGCCTAAAAATTCATATTTTGATCGTAAAAATGAAATGAAACCTTTTTTTGTTGAAAATTATTCTTTTTTGCTTGAGTATTCAATATATTTATTGTGAAGATTTGTTTCAAATAATCTGTTAGGAAATCATTTTTTTAAGATTTATATTTTTAGTTAAAAATTTATCTCTAATTGAAACTTAAATTATTATAAAAAAATAATATTTTTAATTGAGAATTCAACTAGTTGCGTAATAGTTAAAATGCATGGTTAACATATTTGTTCTTATTGAAGGCTTATCTTTTTAGTTGAAAATTTAACTATTTAAAGGGAAAGCCTTTTCTTTGCTTTAAAATAATTTTTCAACTGAAAATGTAACTTTTTCATTTTTTTTTTAATTTATCATTTTTAGTTAGAAATTCTCCTTTTCTGTCAAAAAAAATTTTTTTTTTCAAATTTTATTTTAGTTGGGTAAAATCAGTTTCATTAAAATTAAATTAAATTAAATTGAATTAAATTAAATTAAAAATTAAAATCAGTATGCATCAGTTTCCTTGAAAATTAATTTTTCCCTGAAAATTCATACTTTTCGTTTAAAACATCAACTTTTGTAAAAAAGACCATATTATTGCTTGACGGTTCAACAATTTAGATCAACTTCTATTTCTTTCATGAGTAAAAAATCGTTATTTTCTAAAAATTCGTCTTTTTGGTTCGAAGATTCTCTTTTTCTGCATAAATTTTATCTTTTTGTCTGGAATATAAATTATGACACTTTTTTATGATAATTCACCCTTTTCGGTTGAAAATTCAATTATGATATTAAATTTTTAAAATTATATAATTGAAAATCCGAATACTCGGCTAATAAAACATTTTTTATGGTAGAAAATAATTTTTGTTTGTTTGAAGTGAATACAAGTAAATACAAGATTAAAATGCTGGTATTTGAACAAAAATTTTCAATAAAAATGAAAAATTATTCAAGGAAAAGCCGAGAATTTCGAAATTGAAGTTTTCTAAAAACTAAAAATTACGCGCACCCATCTGCAAAAAAATATTTGTCAAAGAACAACACGCCCCGAAAAAATCGGCACCTAACACAAGGAAAGATATAGAATTTATATATTTTTAAATAAGAGAAAAAAACAGCAGGTTCTTTTAAACCATTAAAGTATGTAGTATAACTTTATGCTTTACATCTTCTCACAATAAATAAGTTAAGCTTAGCAAAATTAGTTCAAGCGAATAAAAAGCTTTTTTGAAATTTAGTACTAAAGTCCTTATGAACCGTGACCCTGTATTTTTTTTATTTTCTTACCAGTGCCTTCTAAACGTCTCGAAAACTCATTACTGCCTACAAGATTGTATAATTTACTATCGGGATAATACTGGTAATCCAATTTCTTAGTTGTTACTCCCTTCAGGTCATCAAAATCTATTTTTCCCAATAAGTGCAACAAAGATGATACATGTACAATTCGACTTGGTGCTGATTTTTTTAATAAGCCTGTAAACATCAAAAAAATTATATATTTCAAGAGTTAAAAGTTTTAGGATATATTATAGAAAAGCAAATCTCCTTGATGTAATATAAGGTGTAGGATATATTTACCGATCAATAAATTTGTCAGCAAAAAATGTCCAAAGTGGTTAACTTGTAAACCCATGTGAATGCCATCTACAGTTTTTATATTTGAAAGACAATTTACGCCAGCATTATTGACAAGAACGTCCAATCGGTCTTCTGTTTCAAGTATGTCCTTAGCAAAATTTCTAACACTTTGGAAAGAAGCTAAATCCAAGTGTTTTGCCACAATATTTGTGTTACCAGATATTGCTACGATTTCGTCTGTGGATTTAAAAGAGTTTAATTATAACAAATCTCCAGAAACATGGATTTTCATTTTGAGACAAATATGGAAAAAATCGTTCAAGCTGTTTTTGAAAATAACTCAATTTTTTAATTTTTTTGGTCGGTAGTTAAGTATAGTTTTGTGGTAATAATATACTGGAAAAAATGGCAAAGGTTTTGGAGCTGGTCATATATATTGATAGGGTATATAACAAGGTAGCCTAGGTAGTGTACCCAGTTAGGCGCATGTTCACTCCAGGTACGTGTTCGTCTGTCCCTACTAACTTTTTCTACTGCGTTCTCGGTTTCATCGACCGATTGACTTAGATTTTTTAAATTAAAGGACCTAATTTCCTAAGATAGCGGTATTAACTCATCTTTGATTCCCAAACTATTGCCAATAGTTCCTTTTCCGTTGAAATATGATTAATCTCGGCTTTGTTTAACGTCCTTGATATGTAACGACAGGGGTGACCGTTTTGGGATAATACTGCAACTAATCCGTGATTAGATGCGTCTGTCTATGGGATTATCCATTAACTACGTTACCATTTTTTTGCAACTTTGACTGCCCCGTACCTCGTTATCAACCGTTAATATGGTCCCATAATACGGTTACCATCCGAAATCCACCTCTCACACTCATCCACACTCAACTGTCCATCATCCTCTCCTGTACATCTCCAAAATAAATGTGCCCAAAACTCTATTTTGTATCCACATACGCTACATAGATTCTCCTTTTCATCCATCCAATATCAGCATGCTCTCACTTCTTCTTCCCTTCTAAACCGTAGCCCCCTACTTCATTTTTCTTCGTTTCTTATTTTTTGCAGATATTCTAGTTCTGTCAAGCCTATGGTCATCATATACCATCTATACCTCTCTTCTCCTTGTTTTACTAATAGCTCTAACTCCATAACCCCTTTTCGTATAATACAAACCCTTCTCATTTTTGTCCCTTCTTCCTCCCATTTTGAATTTCCCAAATTGCCTCTGACCTCATTGTTCTGAATTTCGCTCAAACATGCTTGTGTTATTCTGCTTCCCTTTCTCCTTCTTAGCTTCTCTTCAAACCTCGAAGCTCTCTTAATTTGTCTAGTAACTATTTTTTCACTCGCTAATTCTTCCCTTAACATGTACCCTGGGCAACTTCAGCTAACCCCCATTACCCATCTCAAAAATCGCTGATGCATGCTCTTTACTTTCCTATGTTCCTTCCATACACAGCACTTCACTCTATAACACAACACCACCCAGACCAACGCGTCAAACCACCAGAATCTCCTCCAACAGTCCTTGCACGTTCTCTTTTCTATAGCCCATACTTGGCCCATCACTTTTCTCGCATATTTAAATCATTTTCTTAACTGCAACTTGTTTCCCCCTTCTGCCTCAAACCAAAAACCTAGGTAAAATAACTCCTCCACAATTTCCACTTTTTGTCCGTTTATCTTCCAAACGTAATTTATTTTGCTCTTTCTACTTCTGAAGCACATCACCTTTATCTTATCTGCGTTCTCCTTTAATGCTTTTGTTCCCACATAGACTTCGAAGATTTTAATCATTACGTTCATCCCCTTTTCATCATCTACTAATAGAACGACATTGTCCCCGTATGCTAGAAAGTATAGTTTGCTATTACCCAAAATCGTTTCTCCTCTTTTACTTTTTCCTTCAGCTTCTCCTCTGAATCAGCCAGCAGTATATTGAATCGTAACGGACTCACCGGCACCCTTGCCGTTGACCTCTTCCTGCTAAAAAAAACCTGCCCTTTTTTCTTTCCTATCTACACCCTAATCCTGGTTTCAGTACAAATTACTTTCGTCCTCTTTACCAGATTTTTCTCTACACCCGTCCCTCACATTGCCTTCCATGGCATAAAACGCTGCTTTAAAATCTACGAACAATGCAACTAGTTTCCCTTTCTTTCTCCCTAAATTTCTGTTTACTAAGTATTTAAGTACGTAGATGTTGTCTATAGTTCACATCCCTTTTCTAAATTCCGTCTTATTGTGTGGGATAATTTCTTCTTGTTCTACTTGACGCTCCAACCTTTTTCCTAAGACTTCTGCATATAGTTTATAGCTCACTGGCATGAGAGTGATCCCTCTTTCTTCATATACCTTCTTTCCTACCCCTTTCTTGACAAGCGAAACCACCAGACCTGACATCCACTTGTTCGGCCACCCTTCTCCGTTCCAGACCGTGGTGCAAATCTTCCACATCCCATCCCCAACTCCTTCTCCTCCATAATCCATCGCTTCGTTCTCTATCCCATCCTCTCCTGCCGCCTTGTTTCATTTTAGTCTATCCATTGCCTCATCCTCGTCTTCTCTTGTTATCTCGTTCCCTTCCTCCGTTTCTCCTTGGACCATTCTTCTCTTTGCCCCGTTGCTCTTATTTTTCTCTCCCCCTAATAGACCTTTGAAATAATCCTCCTATTTCTTCATTTCTATTTCTTCATTCACGTCCTTCCGTTCCCCTCTATCCCTATTTATCACATCCCACACTCCACCTTCTTTGATTGCTTCTTCTACTACCATCTTATATTCGTCCTTTTTCTTTGTCTTTTTGTTTTCAGCATCTTATCATGTACTTTTTTCTCCTTTTATACTTTTTCTTCTCTGTTTCCCTTTTCTCTATTTTCTTACACACGCTTTAATTCTTTATTTGCTCTTCCAGCCTTCCTTATCCCACCAGCCGCTCTTTCCCTCTACTCGCTTCCCTTTAGTACTCAGCTCATCCTTTACTTTCTAGATCGCTGCCTCAACCTTTCAATTAACGAGTTTACTCCCTTTTTTTCATACCTAAGCTTTTCCTTTTCAATCTTTTGTTTGAGCTCTTTTAACTTATCTACCCCCAGATTCCCATTTGCATGTTTTTTTCTCCTCCTAATTTATTTCTCCCTCTGCCGCGTTTATTGCCGCCCCCTTTTAGTCTAGCTATGACCGGGAAGTACTCGGACCCTATCTCATTCCCCACATTTATACTCCCTCTGTTCGCCAGTTAAGACATTTAAGTCCCCTCCTATTAAAACCCGTTCTTCTTTCTCCTTATTCCCCCTTCTTATTACCCTCTAGCCTTCTTTTTCTTCTCTTCTTCTATATACACAAACCACCACTATTTTGACTTTCCAAACTATAATCCTTCTGATCAATTTTCCATCCATTTCCTTACTCAACCCAACTTTTCAAACTTTTACTGCTAATTCTTTTCTTACCCCTGACACCATGCCGCCCATCCCGCTCCCTTTAAAGTGTTCCGTTCTTGCTTCTTGCATTGTCTATACATAACCGTTATTCTTTTTCTTCAAACCTGACACATTCCAGAAAGCTATTTTCACTTTTCTCTCTTCCTTTCCTTCTTCTTTCCTCCTTCCTGTTTCCCCCCTTTGTCGATTGGAAACCCCTTTGTTCTTTCTCAAAACTTTTTCCATTTTTCCTTATTTCTTCTAACTCTTCGTCTGAGCATCATTCCTCCCTATTTATACATAACCTGTCTCCCCCTATAAGCACCAGGTGTCCCTTTTTGCTTTCTACCGAAGCCCTCCGGTCTATTTTCCATCTTCCTTTCCTCAACCTCCATATCAGATCTTCTTCAATTCTTTAACTTCTTCCTCTCAATAATTTTTTTCCCTTTATAATTTTCTTTTTCTCTTTCTCACTTCCAACTTTTACTCAAAACATTTCTTATTTTCCGTCCTTCGTCCCTACTATTCGCTTAACTTCTTTTACCCTTACCTGCACTCTTATGTCTCTCAAAAGATTTTTTATTTTCACAGCGCCGGTTTCACTCACCACTTTCAGTCCCTTAACCACTAATTTATATTTCCTCTTTGCACTTTCTTCCCCTTCCAATCTTCCTTCAATCTCACTCAGTCTTTTCTTTAATCTTTCATTTTCACTTTAAACACTCATTCATTCCTAATTTATAAATTGCTTATCCGTTTTTCCATCTGCTTTATTTCACTATTTCTCTGTTCATCAACCTCTCTCTGTCTATTCTCTGTGCTCTCTAGTTTACCCCAAAACCTTGTCTTTCTCCTTCTTTATCGTTCACCCCATTCTTTCCATTTTTCTCTCACCTTTTTTACTTTCCCCCTTAAATCGTTTCCCTGTCTATTCATATCCCTATTGATATAACTTAATCTCTTTCTTGTTTTCTCTTGACACCCTTTTATGACCTTCTTTTCTTTTATTCTTTTATGGCCTCTTTCTGCTGTTTTCCGTTTGATCCTGACTTTCTTGTTATTTGTGTCCCTTTTTTAAATCATCGTCCCCAGCCTCTCTTTTTCTTTTATCCTCCCCTTCACTGCTGGTCGCGATTGCTTTTTTTGTCAATTCGTCTAAGTTCCAATTCGAATCCACGCTGCCTAGCCTGTTGATGCTTTGTAGGTTTGAGGGTCTATCGCGTTGATTGCCCGTACCTGAATCTTGACTAGTTACCATCCCACACCTTGCACGGTTTTAGTAACGTCAGCTCTTGTTGCCAATACTGCTTGCTGTTCTGTTCTCTCGTGTAGGATTATGGGTGGTAGATTAGTATTCGTAAGCTAGGATGGAATTCGGCTTACTATCTTGCTGGTAATACGTGCTCCTACAGTGCACGAAGGTTTTGAGAGTAAAGTTGAAGACTCACATTGTGT
>JAAAKG020141934.1:0-11734 GCA_010014905.2 Druon quercuslanigerum
TTATAATAAATATGAAAATTGATTATCTATATAATTTAAAATGCGCGCGCTAACAATAACGAATCGGGTTGTCGGTATGACGCAAGCGCAGTTCAAGATGGACGTTTAATGGTCACCACGATTTAACGCTGCACGTAAGTCACATTTATATCAAAACTTTCTCAATCATTAAGAATTTAAAAAAGTTAATGTTTCAACATATATTTTTTAAACAAATGTATAGGCATAAACTCGCTCTTTGCAAAGGTATCAAATTTGGAGTAGCGTAGACGAACTAAATTGCCGGTTGAAAGTACCAATTCAAACAAAGGTAAGCCACATTAACATTGCATTTGTTCAATGTTTCAACAATTTTTGTTCTATTATAAATTCCATGTAGCATTCGATATGTATGTTTTCGGGTAACTTAGCGTAACTTCCTTACTATTATAAAAAGTAACTTGGAACTTAGTTACTATTTTTTAAATAGGTTAGAATTTTAATTTTAGTTACTTTAAATTTACTTGTTTGTTTTTTCTGTATTTTCTTTTAAGAGAGGTTAATGGGTCAGTTTTGGGTACAAAATCTCTTGGTTGAGAATCAAGCATTTTTGTTGTAATTTTTTTCGGTACTTAGAATGATCAATGTAGTGAAGGCCTTTTCCGGTTTTCGATGTTTTTTATTTAACAATTGCCGACATGTCTCGACTCAGATCCTAGTCTTTTTTCAAGAATAGAACATTTTTTCTATTTTCGTTGTAGATTGTATAGTAGTTAAGATTTTAAAACTGGAGCACCAGAACCTCAAAGTTTAGTAGTTAAAAAATGTTTGTCTTGTAGGAGACAAATCCTAGATAATTATTTAATAAGCTACATTTTAAAATAAAAGTGTTAAAAGCCTTTTAGGTATACACCATTATAACATTATTAACATTATTAACTTAAAGGCTTTTGACACTTTTATTTTAAAATGTAGCTTATTAAATAATTCTCTAGGGTGTATCTGTTACGAGAAAAACATTTTTTAAATACTAAACTTTGAGGTTATGATGCTCCAGCTTAAACAATCTGAACTATTATACTGTCTAAAACGAAAATGGAAACAATTATTCTTTCTAATTTCCTTTAATTAAATCTAAGAATTCGCCTTGAAAGACTCTGATCCCAGTCGAAAATTTAAAATTAAAATCTTGATTGGTTGAAATAATATCAACTATCAACTACTTGGATGAAAAATAATTTATTTTTGTACAAAGTTCAACTATTTGGTGTGAAAGTCATTAGTAAAAAATTATCTTGTTTAAAGTTCAACTATTTCGGTAGAAACTTCATTTTAATGTATAGGGTTCACCTTTTTTGTTTGAAATTCGCATTCTCTGAATATAAATGTAACTACTCAGGTGAAATTTGAATGACTTTATACAAAATTTCATTTGAAATTGTTATTTTTTTCTTGTAGAAAATTAAAATATTTTTGGAGTGAATTCAACTATTTGGTTAAAACTAAACTTTTTTTATTGAAATGTAACTCTTTTGTTGAAAATTTGTTTTTTAGTTTAAAAATAGTAGAAAATTCAACTATTTTCTTGAATTTTTTTTTCAATTTAATATTTTCAGTATGAAAAATCAACCATTTAGTTCAAAATCATGTATTGTTACAAATTTAAGTATTTCGGTAAATAGTCCTTGTATTCTGTTAAAACGTAACTGTTTTGTTGATTATTCTTCCTTTTTTCTTGAAAATTCAACAATTTATAGGAATTTTTGGTTTAAAATTAATTTTTTTTCGTTTCAAAATAGATTTCTTTTACTATCAATCACGTCTTTTTTAAGGGTGTTGGTTCAATCTGACTTTGAATGATTTTTTTACGGTATGAGACTGACTCAATATATATTATTTCCGAAGGATTTGCGAACGACAGAAAGAAAACTTCTCGAATATCCGGTGTTTTTCGAGATCCTCAGATCAATAAAATGTTGAAAAATCATACCTTTTCTTGAGGAAATCATTATTTTCACGACAAATATGAATTTTGCGAAAGATAGAAATCAGCGGGTAGCAGACGACAGCGTTTGAACAGTTATAATCGTTTGCAAATATATTTTTTTACTCATAATTCTGACATCATATAACAATTCTCGCGAACCATCAGGTTTTCAAAGGGCCATTATTTGATGTTGGTGACTTAAAATTTTGCGAAATACGTTGCGAAATGGAGAAAAACGTAGACAAAATTGACATGCCCTATTTTGTCTACTTTTTTCTCCATTTCTCAAAGTATTTCGCAAAATTTAGGGCCACCAACATCAAATAGTGGCCCCTTGAAAACCTGATGGTTCGCGAGAATTGTTATATGATGTCAGAATTATGAGTAAAAAAATAAATTTGCAAACGATTCTTACCGTTCAAATGCTGTTGTCTGCTACCCGCTGATTTATATCTTTCGCAAAATTCATATTTCTCGTGAAAATAATGATTTCCTCAACAAAAGGTATGATTTTTCAACATTCTATTGATCTGAGGATCTCGCAAAACCCCCGATATTTGACAAGCTTTCTTTCTTTCATTCGCAAATCCTTCGCAAATAATATATATTGAGTCAGTCTCGTACCTATAAAAAAATAATTCAAAGTCAGATTGAACCAACACCCTTAATTAAACTATTTTGGTAGAAAATTAATCTCGTTTGATTGACGATTCAGGTGTTTTGTTGAAAAAACGTCTACTTTGGTTTAATAAAACTGTTTGATTGGAAATTAAAATCTTTTTTCTAAAAATAAATGATGTTTTGCATTAAAAGGTTACATTTCTTTCTTGACAGTTGGTCATTTTAGGTTGAAAATGTAGCTATTGCGTTGAAAGTTGTTATAGTATTGTAAAATCCATTTTTTAAAGAAAAGATTTTAAAAATTTAATTTTTCAATTTTCAGCTTTTTATTTGTCTCGTAATGCCTAATACTAAATGCATATGCTTAAGGTTAATTCAAATTTACAGACTTAAAACAAATGCAAAGACTTATACAATTTTGACAGCAGTGCATTTTTGACGATCTACATCTCGAAAAATATTAACTTTTTCAAAATTGTATTTATTGAGATCTCTAGAACCTCATCAAATCTGAAATGTGCTTTATAATTTTGTTTCTTGAGAAATGAATTTTTGAAAATGGTTTTTCTCTCCTGAAAAATTTTTCCCGATGGACTCACATGCTTATCCCTTCAGATACATGTATTCACTTCAATTTCATCGATTGAAAAAATTGCTATAACCTTTTGTAGAGCTGAAATGACAGAGTGAGATAGCTTGAAATTTGAAGTATAGGCAATATACAAAAAAAAAAATTTTCTTAGCTAGCTGAATACGCAGTAATTTTTCACTCTAAAATCTAATCAACATTCATAAATAATTCTAAAATATTTAATAAAATTATTCCTTTAGATCCAAAAAATACATTATGTTGCATTTTTATTTTCAACCCTTAAGTCTGAAAATTGTTCATTTTTGCAAACTAAACTTTTTTCCAATTTAAAGCATGCATTTTGTAGCATCTGATGGGAATAAACACTGCAAAAAGTTTCTTCCCCCCGTCTGCCTGGGAACTCAGTAATTTTCAACATGCAAACTAAGGGTTGAAAATGACTGTGTTCCTATACATCGTACATTGATCTCGTTTATTTGACTTCTTAAATAGAGGCTTTACGAAAGGACCGCTGAAAATGGAGGAGGACATTACTGAATGCCAATATTGTGATCAGCGAGTTAACACTTTCCGAGATTTACATCGTCATCTCCTGAATTTTCATGCTGGTTTGCCGAACTTGAGAATACCATGTGGAGTGCAACGCTGTGATGCGGTATTTGGAAAGTTTGTCTCCCTTCGATCTCAAATTAGCAGAAAGCACAGAAATGTAATTCGTGTTAATCAAAATTTGAATAGAGCATTGGATACGGAAGATAATTCCACGGAAGATGACATATCTGTTTACGAACTGGACGACGATGATGATGAGGATAGCGGTGATGATGATGAAGGAGAGAATGATGAAGATGTTCATAGCGATGTGGACGATGATCATTATCATGATACAGAGGACGGTAACGACGGATACCTTCACAATGACAACGCAGATGAGATGTTTCATTCTGAAGCTGAAAAAATGGCTGTAGCTCATTTTATTTTACAAATGAGAGCCGTAAGTAATGCAACAAATGACCTTGTCACAGGCTTTATAAGCACGGCACAAGAAATTGCTGCACTAAACGTAGACAAGTCTTTGCAACGTGTGGCACAAGTATTACAAGATACTGCTGGTATAACCTTGAGTGATTATTTCGATATTCAAAACGAAGTGGATAAAATTGATTGCTCATTCGATTTGGACACAATACACAAGCAGGATGCCTACTTTGCAGATATGTTCTCAATGGTACCACCTCGAAGAGAACGTCTCGGAGACAACTTAATTGCTGACGGAAGTGGTATTTGCGGCGCCAACCAACCAATAAAAAATCAACGCGATGAAATGATAGTCATTCCCGTTTGCGATGTGATACAGAAGTGATTTGAAAATGAATCATTTGTTCAAATTTTTGATGAATCTTGAGCATCTAGGGAAATAATACCCGACACTCTCTGCTCGGAGAAAGACGGATCGTTTTATTTCAATCAAGAATTTTTTTCGCAAAATCCCGATGCAATTCGATTGAAAATTAGTTTCGATGAAGTGGACATATGTGATTCGGCTGGTTCAAAAGCAGGCAGCCAAAAAATGGGAATGATATATATGCAGTATGTAGAAGTTTCACCGGAGTATAACTCCCAACTACCATTCATCATCTTAGCCGGGATTGTCAGAAACTCCCACATTAAAAAATATGGAATGAATAGAATGCTGAAATCCCTTGTCGATGATCTAAAAAAACTGCAACTGGGGTTTAACACTTCCTCCGGTCGTAGGGTGTTTGGTGCATTATTTTCAATAACGGCAGATAACCTTGGCGCACACATGATGTGTGGCTTGAAGGAAGGCTTCGTAGCTCATCGACCATGCCGTCAGGGTAAGGCCACTTTAGATGAAATTCGAACGATGACTGAAGAGAATACTAATATTTTGAGGAACCCGGAAGAGCACGATCTACAAGTTGCTGAAATAGAAGCATCTGAAGGACAGCGAAAAGAAGAATTGAGTAAGGAATACGGAATCAATCGCAAATCTATATTAGGTGGTTTGCCAGGATTCCATGTTACAATTAGAGCACCTCCTGATATATTGTATGATGCACTGGAAGGTTTTGTCAAAGACACAACGAGATTATTACTTAGTAAGTACATCGAAAAAAATGTTATTTCGCTTGACGAATTAAATGAGAGAATAAAGGGGTTCGATTACGGCTATTCAGAGAAGGCTTCTAAACCATCACGAATAAAGGCGCAACATCTGCAAAATAGTGGTAAATTGCATCAGACAGCATTACAAATGTGGATGCTATCTACAATGTTACCTCTCATTATATCAAACTTCGTAGGGAAAGACTGTCCATATATGACAAATTATAGGAAAATGCTTGAAATCTTGTCCATATCGTTCGCCGAAAAAATTCATATTGGAATGATTGAATATCTAAGTGAAGCCGTCCAGGAGTATTTGGAAAACTTTGAATCTTTGTATAAGGAAAACATTCCTGGAGCAGACACTTTTAAAAATTTTACGCCAAAGCAACACTTTCTTCTCCATTTTCCGAGGCTATTGACAGTTTTTGGTCCTTTAATTCGGTACTGGGCAATGCGAATGGAGGCAAAGCATCAATTTTTTAAAAGAATTGTGCAAGCTTTAAGAAACTACAAGAATCTACCTCTTACGCTTGCAAAAAAACATCAATTGATTCTGGCTTATTTCTTGTACGGATCCTTAAAGAATGTCACTTTAGCGGGACCAATAAAAATCGTTTCTGTCGATCGTTTAGATTTCGCAGACCTTTTGACAGAAAAAACTGCAGTTGAAACTGTATACGTTGGGTTAAGTTTCATGGCTCCATGTACGTACCCAAGAAATGCTATATTCCAATTGGCTATGATGCAGATGAAGGCCTACCACTGTTTGGGCAATTACACACTATTGTTGGGAAAACTCAGTTCCTTTGTTTGTTTGCAAACGTGTGAAAACAGTTGAGCACAACATGCGCCTAATTGCTTATGAAATTGAGGCAAGCAATACGTTTATAATCTACAGAAAGGAAGATTTCATTTCACACCATGTCTTCCATAGGCACAAGTCGAATAACCGAGAATTCATAATAGTTAAGCAAATCTTGGGTGGCTCCTTGCATTAAGTTTCGCAAAACAGTTTAAGTGATTATCAATAATAATGAGGGTTGCTACAGAGTCAATTTTTTCCTCAAATCTCTTTTTATTCTTAAAAAAATGAAGTATCTACTGTCACTTTTTTAAATTAGAATATCACTTTAGTGACTTACCTTTCAATAAATAAACGAATTGGCAAACCACAATACCAAATACGGTCTATACCTACTTCTGAATTTCCCCGAATTCTTTTGAAATATTTAAGCGTATTTAAAATTATTTAGAGAAATTCTTAATACATTTCAACAATTTAGAGGTATTCTAAACGATTGAATAGATTTTAAGGTATTTTTCCAAATTCCAAGGAATTTTTAAGAATTTTAAAAAGTTTTAAACAATTTCAAAGGATTAAAAATATTTTAGGCTATTTTTAAATATTTTAAAGCTTTTTGAAGTGATTTCGAAGTTTGTAAGACATTTCCAATGATTGTAATATAAATTTTATGGGAATATTTTAAAAAATCAAGCTGTTTCATAAGATTGCCAAGGATTTTAATAATTTGAAGGCGTTTCGAAGATTTGAAGAGATTTTCAAATATTTTTTCCATCTAATGACACTGTGAATACTTGTGATTTATCCAGAATATTTAAAATTCTCTCGAATTAAAGAACTGACTAATTTTTCTAAACTCACCTTGAATTTTTAGGCATTTTATCAGATTGTTTTGAATTTTTTTAAACTCACTCCATTTCCTGCATTTAAAAAGCAATTTTTGTACTTCTTCTTTAATTTACCCTGCAGTCTTTTAAACTGACCTTCAATTCACACGCGTCTCATAAGATTCTTTTCAACTCCCGTCATTTTTTTCTACATTAATTTCAAGCTTACTCAATTCAAATAATTTTTTATATTTTGTAATTGCTCGAATTTCACTTTTTCCAATTTACCTACAGTTTTTGATGAATTTCATTGAGATATGTTTATTCTTCTCACTTAAAATCCTTATAAATGTCGTTGAACCTTTTTACTTTTGTAAACTAAATTAGTTTGTGTCAGCCCTCACATTAATAAATTGGAAAATTATTCTTTGAAACTTCAAATTGTTTTAATATATTTATAAAATATTGTACATAAAAAATTTTACAAGAGTACATTTTTTCTTGAAATAGTAATGCTAAAGGAAAATGAAAAATTAGCCAAAAAAGTATACACTTTTATGAATGAAGTTTTTCGGCCATGCTGGTAAAAAAAAATTTCTTTTCACGGTGGTAGCTTCGCAAGGAGAAGAGCTGAAAAATTTATTTAAAAAAAGCGTGTGAAAGTACCTCAAATTTCAAATCTACTGACTCGTATTACACAAAATTTTCACTCAAAGCTGATAGTCCGTAGGTATATATAATATGCAAACTTTTATCTTCGAATTGAGCTTTCGAGAAACAATTTAACGTTTGTCTAAGTTTTAAGGTATGCCAGACACAAATATTGATGTCCGAGGGAAGAAGCGCAGTCGCTGTAATGCTTGCGATTGTGAAATTTTTGAATATAATGAGGAGAGTGGGCCAAACTGCGTTTATTGTTCATGCAGTCCGACGAAGCATATGCGGCTAGGTATGTATTAATGAGCTTTAAAAAATGAAAACTCAAATTATATTGCACGATTAGCTTGTATATGCCCTCCAAAAAAACCGGATCTGCTCAAGATTTTTTACATGTTACCACGCATGTTAATTGAAATATCTTAATATGTTACGACGAACCCCATCTTGATGAGAAAAAATGCGTTACGGATTTTAATAGTATATTGTTTTAAAATAATTATACAAATACTTCAGAATAGTCTGCAGCATTCTACAAATTACCGTCAAGTTTTAAAATTGTTTTATTATACTTTTAGGATAAAAAATTCTAAATGTAAAAAAAAATTACAATGAGTCATCAAATTCTCCAGGTAGGTGCCTGCAAGTAAGCCAACAGTGTTTAGAATAATCTGCATCTCCCTACAAAGTATCCTTCACCGATAACGTCACTTCATCCTTCTATAAGTTGTATGAAAAATTGTCGGATTTTTTAATGCACTTGAATTGATGATGGAATTATTCAGAAAGGTCAGAAGAGTCAGCTCAATTCATTCAAAATAATTTGTGTACTTCCAAAAAATACGCTCCATTGATAAAGTCACTCCAGTTTAGTTAAAAAACAATAGAAGGACAGCAAACTACTTAAAATGTATTGGGCCTACCCTTAAGACCTTTCTGAAGAATTTAATCATGAATTTTAGTGCTTGAAAACTTCCTGCAATTCTTCCTGTAATTTATAGTTGGATCGAGTGACTATCGTCGCAGGATAGTTCTTAAGGAGAAACAGATTAGTGTACGGCAGGCGGGATTATTCGCTTGATCATTTTTTTAAATTTCATCAACCAATTCCAGTATTCAGGGTTAAGTAGCGGTAGTAGCCGTGAGGTAATCTTATCAACTGCACGTGATATGCTGGAGGTTTTTAATATTTTAAATGTTATACGGTTTAATCATTTTGAGAACTAGATATTCTTGTAAGCTTCTTTATGTAATTTTAGGCAAGAAATGGCTACTGATCATGAAGAATATCCCAGAATAAAAAATTGTAAACAAAATTTCATGTTTTTTATCAAGGTAATCATTTTATAATTATTTTCAACAATATACTACTGAAACCCATATTTTTGCCTCAAGTAGATCGCAGTCGAGGCAAAATATGCGTACTAATCCAGCTTCGTTATTTTATTGCCTCACGTATAAATGAATAAAGTTTATACATCTTCAATTATAGTTCTATTACTTTGCCTATTTTTCATTTCAGATACAGATGAAACCCCAGAGACCAATGATATAGACTGTCAAATGAATACTTCTGAGGTAATCTTAACCTTTAAGAATAGTATTCTTCATCTGCAATAATCTTATAAATCGTTGCAAATATGAAAGTGGAAAAATGTAGAAGCCTTTATCCTCACAGAATGGCCACTTTGTCTTCAGAAAAAAATTTCAGACAAATAGTATAGTTTTTAACCAAACAGTACAGTTTTTAACCAAAAAATGTTAATTTTGAAGCCAAAATATAAACGTAGACTTTTCCACTAAGAATAAATAACATTGATCCCTAAAAGATGAATTTTTAACCAAAAACTATGAGCTTTTTATCATAATATGAATTTCAAATTGAAAAGAACAAATTTTCTATACAAACTGACGAATTTTAAATGAAAAGTATGAATTCTGAATAAAAACTACAGTAGTAGGTTTTTTGATTAGTGAGAATTAACTTGTAACCAAAAATAGTTGGATTTTTTATTGGGCCAGTTATCATTTCACAGAATAAAGGGGAGAAATAGGATTTCTTTGAAGAAAGGAATAATGAAATGGGAAATAGAGAAAAGAGTGTAAAGTCTGTGATATAATAAACTGCATTAAAAGTTGTGCGCAAGGAAGCAACTGATGTTATTTCTGCATATAAATTATGATGTTCTGAAAGAAAGTAGCCACCAAATATGAAAAACTCCCGTTCAATGGTCATTGTTTACCCTTTCGTATTTTTTTTTTCAATTTGAGATTTAAAGAATTAAAAAACATATATAAATCAAATTTTTGAAAAATGAAAATATACATTTTTCTGCACTTTAGGCATATGAAACAGGCAAAACTACATTGGATCTCAACGGTCCTGCTGCCATTGTGGCCTCCACGTCTCGATCGTCTACAAATTCGTTCGTTTGTAGTACTCCATCGAGAACACCTCTTTCTACTATTTCATCGAAGCAGGCACTCTGTAATTCCACTCGACCGTGTAAAATTTCTCCTGGAGAAATGGTAAGTTTTTGGAAAGCTTTCTGAATGTATTTTACGTTCATGTATTTTACAAGATTTGTAACATTCCTTTGTTTTAGGAAGAAATACAAAACGCGATTCCCCTCACATGGAGCGAAGAGATTGACAAAGCACTGGCAGAAGGTGATGCAACTGTTAAGCAGCGTAGGTTTATGGTTAGAGTTATTTCTCTACAATTGAAACTGATAAAAAAGATTAAACCAGTTCACGCCAGATATGCTGCCATGTAAGCCGTATCAATTTATCCGCAACTTCTTGGTGCATATGGCTCTTTACACGTACGTTTGATTAAAAAATTATATTCCAAAGTGTATGTTTTTTTGATAAAAAAGAAGATTTCTTGCAGCTTTAAGAAAATAGATTTACCGCTAATACCTTGAGCTGGAAAGACTTACTAACGAATTTCAATAATAAAAGAAGACTCCATCTAATTTTTAATATCAATAATGATAGAACAGTATTATTTGCAGTTGATCAAATATGAAATTAACATTAATTTAATATTGTTTTTTTATAAATCTTATGAAATACCTGAATAAATTTGTTCTCGTCTGCTTTAAGAAATTTTTGGTTTTGTAATATATGCAGAAAGGACTGGAAAAAAGTATTAAGGCTTGCCTCAAGAACAGCAAGAGATACAAACTGTGTGGCAAAGAGAATAAGGAACCCGTAGATGACGCAATGATTGATTTAAAAATAGAAGAGATGAGGATCGAGATAAGCAGATCGTTAGTACCGTCAATGAAAATCTTAAAAGATGCCATGGATGTCACGAGAGAAGTTCGAAAGTCAGAAGCTCTCGTCACTTCAGCTCCCATGATTTTGGACAAGTATCCTGCTTTGCAATTAAATGAAATTGTATGTTTCTATTTTGACTTTAATCCGCTGTATTCACTGTGTAATGAATTTCCTACATTTTAGATGAAATGGGAGTTCTCGAAACTGGTTAATATACCGGTACCGAAACTGCTACAAAACTTTATGCATGCTTTGTGTCAGGTGAATAAGCATATTTTTCATTTACCAGAATCTACTGAGATGGACCAACTCACTTTAGAAGTCTTACAGAGGATTCCAATGGTGTTTAAAGCAAGGAAAAAAACAGTAAAAGGACTTTTAGAAGTGTACGAGGTATGTTAAAATAAATTTTATAATTCACATTCACTTCTTATTATTGAGCCTTTACTGAGTTCCACATCATGTCGCCTATTTGACCCAATCTTTCGCATTCTTTTAAATTTCTTTTTTATGTTTGCACTTTAATTTCAAGCTGGCACACCAATTAGGAGCGTGATTCCAAACTCAACAAAAGCGCCTTATCTCATCTGCATCGGTGACCTAACTTTACCCAGTCTAGATCTCTTTTGCTATACTGACGGAGTGGCACTATTCAAAGGACGCGCCACTGAAGCTGTGCTTCTTCTATTGGCAGCGTACTGGATATTTAGTGTATCATTTCCAACTTCTGTAAAACAACAATGCGTATTTCTGTCAGCCATGATATTTCATGAACAAAGCGGTCGACTAATCGGTAAAGATTTGAACCACTATGTTTCAGTTAGTAATCTTCTTAAGGATGCCCAATTATT
>JAAAKG020141935.1:0-11734 GCA_010014905.2 Druon quercuslanigerum
CATGCTCGCTTTGTGAATTTAGTTCTGCCAGGAGGCACTCACGGCGCATCGGTCGCTCTATAAGCAGCCATATTGCCTAAATTTGTTTCCACTATTGAACATGTACCTTCACCCCCGTTTGCATACCATAATGACGCCGAATCTGTTTAAATGTGACCAAATAGACGTAAACTAGAAATTATATATTTTTAAAGAATTAGAAACCTAAAGATTATTTTCATTTTTCCATAACGTTATTCACTGCTTCTAGTTTCTAAAAATATGTTTATCTCATTTCATGCCACATCCCCATTAATAATCAGATTTTTAATCTGCGAATTCCAAATTTTAATATTTTGAATATAAAATCTTTAAATTTGAATAAAAGAAATATTAAGTGTGTATAATAATTCGTTATGAAGTTCTATTGGAGGTCTGTGGAGAATTGTCGTCTCTTGGATCACACGTGGGTGCCGATTCGTAGTCATACTTTTTCCTCTCCTGACAGCGGACCTGCGGTTGATCGGACATACTGAAACAGTCAACACCCAACAATCGACTCGACCCAACTAGCCATTGGTACGATACGGATCATTTAATTAGTTGCCTTCATGTGGACAAAAATTTAGATTATCAAGACGATTCAAGACTCTTTTCTATTAGACAGACAGGACGATTTGTCATTTCGATTTAGGACATTTTCTCCGCAGGTAACCGCATTGCACCATTGACTTTCACAACATCCAACATCCAACATATGATTTTTCATAAAGGTACTAAAAATAATATACTACTGAAAATATATTTCTAGAAATTATAAACAAAACTAGTCAAAATAGGCGCAATGTGACTAGAAAAAAAGGATTTCGTAGCTTCTTAAGACGTTAATTGAGTTTTTCAAATCTCCCCACTACCTCCATCAGTTCCCCTCCACCCCTATCCCCCTCTCATACTCTCACCTGTTTACTTCTTCACTTTTCTCTCTATTTTGTTCCTGCTCTCTCCTCTTCCGACTTCCAATACCCTATCTCCCTTTCAACTTTCTTTTTTATCTTCTGCTAATTATCTTTCCCTGTCTCTTACTTCCCTTTCACTTCTCCATACTTTCTCTCCCAAATTCCCAAACCCCTCCCTCTACACTCTATCTAATTTCCCTCTCCAATCATGTTTTCCTCCCGCGATACTTCCCATACCACTTCTCCCTTTTCAATTCCTGTCCAATCTCGTACGTCTCTTCCCGTACCCCACCCTCTACACTTTCTCAAATATTCCTGCCTCTGTTCCCTAATTACGTTGAACTTATCCTAAATACTTTCCTTCCCTACTTCCCATACCATCCGTCCGTCCCTTTATACTTCGCCTATTTCCTCTCTCCTACTTCTCTCGTAATCTCTCCATCCTAAGTTTCCTCTTCCTCCATACTTCCCACAATTTCCTTACCTTGTTTCCTACTTCCCTCTCACTTCTACTCTCTGCTTTTCTCTCCTTCCTTGCAAAATAACCTTCATCTTCCCTCCACTTCTCCTAGTCTCCTTCTTGATACTTCCCCTGATTCCGTTCCTCATTCTCCTACTTCTCCCCTCTTTTCTCTACCTATTTTCATTATCATCTTCCCATACAGGGCAATTGTTAATTCGCCTACGACTACCTGGGACCTTTTCTCCCTCTACTGCGCTTGTGGGCGACTATTTCCCTTCTTGTGCTGCTGACTGGAAGCATGGACGGTGAGTTCGCCGATTCAATGTTTCTTTTTACTGCGAATTATCGAATTTTCGACAAAATATTTGAATGGAATTTTTTAACCAAATTACTAGACTATCTTCATTATTATGATTTTTCATAAAAAGTTTTCGAATTTACTGGTTCATACTATAATATTATCAGGGTGGTGATTCTCCAATCAAGTTTTCCAATATTCCCGGTCAATTAAAAGTAACGTATTCATATTTTTCGCAAAACGCAAACATTTATTTTAATTCACGACATTCATTATAAACATCCTTGGACACAAAAGAGCAAAACTTAAAAAAAAATTAATTTTTAAACAAATATCTACTTAAATTTTCTAATAACAAATATCAATTTTTTATCAAAAATGGAACAGTTAAACTTTCAGTTGAAAAAGTTAATTTAAAGAAAAAATGGATTTTTAACAAAATACTTCAATTCTCAACCAAAGTGAAAAATTTCCAAATAAAATTATGAATCTTCAAGTGGAATAGTTCAATTTTACACGAAAAAGATTAATTTTCAACTAAAATGATGAATATTTAACTGGAACACTTGAATTTTTAACCAAAAGCATGAATTTCAAACAAGAAGATCAATTTTAAAATAGAAAAATTGACTTTCTACCAAAAAATGCATGCATTTTTAAAGAAACAGTAGTTGATTTTTGAACTAAAAAATAATAATTTTAAACTAAAAATATTATAGTGGCATTTTTGTTTAAAAAAAAATTTAAACCAAACATAAGAGTTTTCAACTAAAGCAATGAATCTTTATCTGAAATAGTTGAATTTTCAAATAAAAAATTACTATTTGCTAAAAAAGATCAATTGTGAACCAAAACTTAAAGAATTAAATTTTAAGTTCAAAAAATCAATGTTCAACCAAAAAGATGAATTTTTAACTACAATTAGCGAATACTACTTTTACTCTAAAAACTACTTGAAATACTTTCTTCATCTAAAATTTAGAAAAGGGAACTCAAATTGTAACGAATTCTGATTTCTACTGAACTGCTTTCAAATGCAACAGCGTTAATCATAGAAACTAATTTTATTTTTTACATTTATCACTAAAATTATATTTAATTGAATTATTTGTTATATTATATAACAAATTATTATTTTTATAAATTAGAGAAGTTATAAATAATCTCAAATAATATACACATATTAAAGCTATAATTATTAAGAAATGATTAAACATATACAATATTATAGTTTATGAAATAAATGATAAAACGTTTTAGCAAAAATCGTATTAATGGAGTTAATCTTGTAATTTGGTTAAAAATTTCCACCATTATTCAAAATTCAACTACTGTGTTGAAAATGCGATAATTGCTAAGTTAAAAATAAACTTTTTAAAATAAAAATTCACATATTTCATTTTTGGTTAAAAAGTTATCTTTTTTAGGTAACAGTTTCACTATCTGGTTGGAAATTTATTATTTTTTTAAATTAATTAAATAGTTGTGAATTAGTTAAACTTAGATTATTAATTGAATATTTATATTTTAAAATTCAGTGATAAATATAATAAATAGTTAATTTTTAAATAAATTTAATTAAATTAAAATTAATAATTCAACTATAAACTTACGTTATAAGGCAAAAAACTAATTTATTCATTTTGAATAAGCCCGCGCTCAACGACACGTGCGCGGTAAGAAGAAACATTGCTTCGGCGAATACACCTTCCATGCTTCCAGTCAGTAGTGTAGGATGGTAATTCGTCTCCCACAAACGGAGTAGAGTGGGAAGAGGTCCCAGGTAGTCTTCGGCGAATGGACGAACGTCCCTCTCCACTTTTCCTTACCTCTCCTAATTTATATATCCTGCTTCGTATATCCCCTCACTGCTCCACCCTAATATCACTTTCTACCTCTCATACAACCTCCCCATCTGAGCTTCTGTTATTTCCTACTACCCCTCCCCCTACCTAACCTATCTTGTTTGCCTTCCTCAATACTTCCCCTAATCCTGTTTTTCACAATCCCTCCCACGTTTCCTCTCCCACCACACTTCCTCCTGATCCTTTCCCCCTGCTAATATATCCCCTCATTATTCCAACCTTAATTTCCCTTTATACCTCTAATAACACCTCCCCATCTCAGCCTCTCTTATTTTCTACTACCCTACCCCTCCCTAACTAACCCACCTTAATTCCACTCCCTTTTAATTACCTTGTTCACACTCCCTTCCACGTTTCCTCTCCCTCCACACTTCCTCTAGTTCCCTTTCCTCTGCTACATATGTGACCTCACTACCCACCCTAATTTCCCTTTATACCTCTAATAACACCTCTACATCTCAGCTTCTCTTATTTTCTACTACCCCTCTCGTCCTTACCTAATCTACTTTGTTTCCCCTCCTTCAATACTTCCCCTAATTCGGTTTTTCACAATCCTTCCCACGTTTTCTCTTCCTGCACACTTCCTCCAGATGCCCTTCCTCTGCTTCATATATCCCCTCATTATTCCAACCCTAATTTCCCTTTATACCTCTCATACCACCTCCCCATCTCAGCTTTTCTTATTTAATACTAAGCCTCCCTACCCAACCTACATTGTTTTCCCTCCCTCAATACTTCTCCTAATTCCGTTTCTCACAATCTCTTCCATGTTTTCTCTCCTTCCGCACTTCCTCAAGATCCCCTCCCCTGCGACATATATCCCCTCACCACCCCACCCTAATTTCCCTTTCTACCAGCCATCAGACCGCTCTATCTCAGCTTCTCTTATTTTTCACTATCCCTCCTCTTTCTAACTAACCTACCTGTTTTCCTCTCCCTCAGTATTTCCCTTAATTACCTTTTCCACTCCACTGCATCCCACCTTACTTATTAACCATGCTTTAGCTGCCTTTTTCTTATACAATCCCTTTCTCTCTAGTTCCCCTCTCCAACTATACTTCAGCTCACATACCGTCATTTCTTTTCCAGTTTCACTTCTTTCCATGCTTGACCCTAATTCCCTTTCCCTTCCCCACCCGGGAAAAAAGATTGATGGACGTGCCCTTAAAATGAATGTCTTCATTCAAGTGAAAAAAAAGACAAAATAAGGAAAAAGAGAAAAAGAAAAGAAGGCCTCTAAGGGGATATAAAGGTAGTCTTTTAGAGTGTCTACTAACTGCAGGATTAAAAGTCTTCCCCTTTTTTTCTTAGTTTCCTCTTTATCTTGAAGTTACCCTTTTTCTCCATTTCTTTCTCTTTTAATATACGATAGTTGAAAATACAATATTTAAATCCTTATTTACTCTTTGTGGATTTTTAAAAAGAATTTTTTTGGTCTCACCCATTTCAAATGCAAATTTTATATTTCTTAAAAATTTACAAAATGACGGATCCCTAAATTTGAACAAAAATGACAATTTCTACAATTAATAACAAAATATTGTTAAATTCGTACAAAAGCAGATTAATTTATTAGAAAGCACGTGTTGACAGTGTGAATTCAAATCATTTTGCTTTATCAACAAAAAATTGTTTTGCGATTTTGGAACGTTATGAATATCACAAAATTTAAAAATATTTTCCTTTACTTGTTCTAGATGTTAACCCTCAAATTGTTATAATCCCTTAGCTATACACGTTTCGATTAATTTTAGCATTTTCACTTCGCTCTACTGAAAATTATAGTTCTGAGTTTAGATTGAAAGTATTAATTATTATTAATTATTAGTATTGATTATTAAGAAATATTGATGAAAACGATATTAAACGTAGGAAAATTGTGTATTTAACTCATTTTTTAAAATTATTTCTCGGCCTTTTTTATATCCCTCTGAAGAGATTTTCAACGAGATAAATATATCACAATGTTCAATCACAATGAAAATTATTTAAAAATATAAGGTTTTTTAATCAAAAGATTGTTTGTTATGGCCGGGAATTAAAATAACACAAGGATTAACCGAAAACACAAATTCGAAAAATAAAAAAATATGCAAATTTTTTTTTTAATTTTAGAAAAAATTCCAATAATTTTAAACGCTATTTAGAAGGTTTAGAAGCTTTGAAAATATTAAAAAGTAATACTTAAAAAAAAATATTTCTTAAAAAGCAGAGAAGTGGAAAAAGGGGCATTGGTTGGGGAGGGGGAGTATAAGAAGGGAAAGTCATGGGAGGGGAGTAAAAGTGAGGAAGTGGTAGAGGAAGTATGAGAAAGTAAAAAGAGGTAGTAGGCAGGTAGTTTGGGGAGTGCATGGATAAAGGATGTAGAACAAAGGAGAAGAAACGTAGGTTGAGGATGGAAATTATTAGGAGGGGAGTATAAGTGAGGAAGTGGTAGAGGAAGTATGAGAAAGTAAAAGGAGGTAGTAGGCAAGTAGTGTGGGGAATAAATGGATAAACGATGTAGAACAAAGGAGAAGAAACGCAGGTTGAGGAGGGAAATTATTAGGAGGGGAGTATAAGTCAGTAGTCCCAGATCCGGCTGCAAAATTCGACATGTATAATTTTAATCAAAAAATCAAATTTTGTAAACTGTATTGTTATTAATTGGCCACTGCTATAAACGGCTAAAATAGTCATTTTTGTGCAAAGTTAAAAAAAAAAAACAATTTTGGATGGTCTGACGGATGCGATAAATTTTGAATCGAATCGGACTATTTCCGGATTCGATGATTTTGCCCGGACGAATTTCGGATTCAAGCAGACGACTTTCCGTTTTAAATTCGATTTCACTAAATGACAACTCAATCCTGCCGGAGGGATTTCGGATTTAAGCGGAAGATTTTCCGTTTTCACTTGAATTTCACTAAATTACAACATAGACTTGCGGATTAATTTCAGACAGGATCGGACTATTTACAGGGTCGATGTTTTAGATCGGACGGATTTCGGATTCAAGCGTACGATTTTCCGTTTTTACTACAACAAAAATAATTTCAGGTGCTGAATTCCGGACATTTTTGGGAGCGGAAGTGTACGCTCGGATAAATTTCGTATTAGACCGGACTATTTTTAGTTTTTAGTTTAACGAAAATCTTTTCAGGTTTTGAATTTCGAACTAATTTCGGATCGAGTCCGACTCTTTGCGGAGTCAAAATCCATGGTCCGGACATAACCAGACAAGTTAATGACTTTTTTTGTACAGTTTTTAGATTGTAACAGCGTGTAACAGCGACATGTTCAAACCAGATAAATATGTACTTGCGAAAATCCTCAAATCAGCAGTGGCCAATTAATAACATTACAGTTTACAAAATTTGATTTTTGCATTCACATCGTATTTCGAATTTTTCTGCGGGATCTGGGAATATAAGAGGTGGAAGGACGAGTGTAAGAAAGTAGAAAAGGGTAGGCGAGTAGTGGAGGCGTAGGAGTAGTAGCAAAATGAGAAGGGACGTGGGTGGCGGTGGGAGAGTATGAGGAAGGTTGTAAATGTGAGGAAATGGTAGGGGAAGTATGGGAAAGTAAGGAGAGGGAATTAGGTAATTAGTCTGGGTTGGGAGGTGAAGGGAGGAGATTATAAGGTAGGATTGGATAGAAGTGAAGGGAGACGCGGGAAATTCAAACGACTTAACGTCTTAATAGGCTGCGAAACTCTTTTTGTAGGCAGGTAATATAGAACTGGTTTTTTAATTTTAGTTTATTCAGGGTGGCCACTGAACCTAGAAAACCGGAAAAAGACTGAACATTTTTTTTGGAAACGATGAAAATCTTGGAAATGACAGAACATTTTTTTCTGATCAGAACTTTGAGAAATTCTTGAATTTCAATTTTCAAATGTCCTCTTAGTTTTTAATCTCCTGAATTTTGCGTATTCAAAATGTAAAATTTTTTAATTCTGAACGTTTTATTTTTTAAAAAACTTAGTCTGAAAATTTCAATGTAAGTTATTTTTCTGTTTGGAGAAA
Source organism: Druon quercuslanigerum (assembly GCA_010014905.2). Lineage (NCBI taxonomy): Eukaryota > Metazoa > Arthropoda > Insecta > Hymenoptera > Cynipidae > Druon > Druon quercuslanigerum. Next base: position 7,569 of record JAAAKG020141935.1, read on the forward strand.
CCAAAGTAAAATAAATATAGGAATACTTCAAATTATACATTTTTTGTTTTGTGTGACCACCCTGCTTATTTATTATCCAAATGAGGTGGATTGCAAACTAATAAAAGTTTACTTGTGTGCAGACAACATTTACAAACATTTGTCTCAACAATGGATATGTTTCAAGAAGCAAACCAATTTTTCTATGAAAATATATTACCGAGACGTTTGTTGTCGTTGTGCAAGATGCTGCTCGTTTTCTGACAAAATCCGATGATTCCCACCGTCTTTTAAATTGAGTTATCACCTATAGGGAACAATTTATTTTAATATATATATATAAAATATTAATTAATTAAAGAATTATTTTCTAAATAATTTTGCAAACAGAATATTTAATGTTTTAAAATCTCACCTCGCCATTGCAAAAGCAAAAAAGAATTGCTACACAAAGTCCCTAAAAGAAAATGTATAATTATATTATATTATTTTAGAAGTAATAGGATTTTTTTCAATTGTATCATTGAATAATCACCTGGAAAGAAGCTGTAATTGCGGAAATAATTTCGTATGTTTGTTCCCATGGATGTCCTTTCGGTGGTCGAAATCCTATTATAAGATAGTGAAGACCCAAAAGGGGAACTAAAAGTAGAGTTGCTCTGTAAACAATATAAATAGTAATTGTAGTGCAATTTTTCTCGAATCAAACAATGTAATTAATAGTTTCTATTCGTTTCTTTTCAGTTTAATAAATTATAATATTGTCTTAAATATAAAATTTAGTGAAGGTCAATGAAGGCTAGTTGCATATTTTAAAGGTTTGTTTTCTTTTTGAAATTAAACGAGCACTAAAAACTGAATCTAATTACTTAAAAAAAGTTTTTTCATACAAGCTTAAATACTTTTTTATCTTTAAAAAGCATCCTTCTGAGATCAAACCGTGGGATGTAGCGGGGCGTGAAGGCGTGTCGCCTACCTAGGGGTAATCAACCGCAAATGGGGGCAGCGAGTGGGATAGGTTGTCTAATTTTGGGTAGATCTCGCTGACTTGAAAAAAGGGGTGGAGGCAAGGGTATTCCAACTATCGCCCCCTCTTTTGAGATCCAACGCACACAGGCGGGGGGCTAGCTCGGGGTCGCTGCGCTCTTAGTATAACCGTTTGGGCATTATTACACAATCTGAGAGAAATTGAACCTGACTGAAACTTAAAGTGACGTTTATATGATATAAATGTATTATTTTATTTAGGAAAAGTAAAGAAGAGAGGAACGGTGTGAGACACTCAAAACTTACCAGCAGTCGATGATAATTCGGTTTTGAGGTTTTAAAAATGCTCTCTGATTATTTTCCCGTCGCCGAAAGGGGCTTCGCTGTTGTGTAGTATGCGCTTGCTTTCTACTTTTTTAAAAAAAATCGAGTAAGTGCTAAAAAATGAGAGTAAAGTGGTTAAGCAAATCACATGAAAAAAGCGCTAAGGCGTCTCACAGCTGTTTCGCGCTGATCGCACAGCGGTACTTGCTCGTGCTACCCAAGCATGCACTGCCGATATAGTTGCACTCCTCTTGGCGGGAATTTGAAATTACAATAAAAATGCGACTTTTCTTCTTTATTTTTGTAATTGTTTATTAACATGTCTTACTTAGTCTCGGAATAGGATAGCTGTGGAAAGTGATAAAATGATCCAGCCGGGAACTCGCTAATAATAATTGGTAATAATTTTTCAAGTAAATTAAATGATTTATTGAAATATTTACATATCTTGTGATGCTGTAACGTGTAAAACACATTTTTAAATGGCGCAATTACTTAATTTAATTAATTTTAAAAATTGAATCTCTCCAAGGGCACTATCTCGATATATAAGAATAATGAATCTGCGAATAAAGACGTAGCAAATTGTTTGTAAAAAGTAAGCGCCGGTAATGTAGTTATTTGCTTGTTGGTTGCAAATTTTTCCTACCAAATTTTTTCTACTAAATTCGACGTCTGCTGTGTTGAATAATTAATTATTTAATTATTTAATTAAGTATTAAGTAATTAAGTAAATTAATTTTAAAAAATTTAATTTCTCCGAGGGCACTATCTCAATGTATAAGAATAATGAAACTTTGGGAATAAGGACGTAGAAAATAGTTTGTGAAAAGTAAGCGCCGGTACCCAGTCAGGAACGGCTCGTCGATCCGACGTCGAAACAACGTTGTCACCGTCGTACCATCGTCGAGTCGAAAGAATCGCCGATTTTTAAGTCGGTTTCGACCTCAATTATTATGCCCTAAAAAATACTTTATTTATCGAAATTTGAGTGAAACCTGACAAAAACTTTCCGAATTTGCAAGATATGCAAGTCGATGTCAAAATGACTTCGAAAGGACGTCATCTCGACTTATAAAATACTTCAGAGTCATAAAGATGTGAAAGTTCATTTTTACCTGCAGAATAATTATCATCAATATTTCAATAATTTTAAGTTTGATTTCACTCCCTATTACCTATTGAAAATCCATTTGTTTCTGAATAAAAATGCTATGATGTCTGTTACTTCACTTGAAGGATGACTTCCATGTTAAAACACACGTGGTGACAGCATTTCATAATTCATATTCGAATAATGCTGATAGTTCTGTCATCCAAAATAAATAAATATTCATAATCAATGAACATGATTATAAATTTCTTCGAATTGCACTGCAATACGCATTCGGGCTGCGCAATTCGCATAAAAGTGACACTCTGTACCACAGCAACGTCCGTGAACCTCCGTTTCGCCGCGTATTTTGTCGTCTGCTAGTTTGCTTTTACATTTTTAAGAAAAAAGTAGTGATATGATGTCTGGCGACCATGAAAAAAATCCATCTAGTGTCGAGGTGTCTGACGAAGAAAGCCTGAACGAGGAACCTCCATCAAGAAGACCGGTATAAATCAACACTACTTGCAATTACCATGCATGCACGTGCAAGCATTATTTCCCTAATTAAATAAAATAATTTTTGTGGTGTCGAAATAAACATGTAATCGAAGTCGATTTCGGTGACAAATAATCGTCGAATCGACGAAAATTTTGACCATTTTTCGACGGTAAAAAGGACGTCGTTTCTACATCGAATCGACGATGCCTTCCTGACTGCGTAATGTAGTTGCACTGCAACAGCGTTTACATCCGCCGTCCGAGAACGTAAACATTCACTTAATATCCTCCCAGAAGGGATCCCACCAATGCTGCTCAGCAAAAGGGAAATGGCCGCGCTGCGCTCTGATTGGCTTGTTAGTCACGTGATACTGCGAGGTGGTGGATGCCAAGCGGATATAGGTGAGATTTATGTAGACATAAGTGCTAAAGGATTTAATTGAGAGAGGATATAACCACGCTACCAGTGTATTTGCTTATTTGTTGCAAATTTTGCCTACAAAATTGTTTTTACTAAATTCGACGTCTGCTGTGTAGAATACGATTTAAACGCAATATCACTCCGAGGACTTTCCCTTTAGTTTCCTGTATGTGCTGTTTCCAGTTGAGACGCTTATGTAGTTTACCCCCGAGAAAATTCAGGGAGTGTTCCCATTACATTGGGTTATTTAAAAATTTTAGGCCTTCTGACTGAGACAAGAATCGATTTTGACTTTGATATATTAATTTTTATTCTCCAGAGTTTGTACAATCCTCAATGATTTTAAGAGTTGTATGAAGTTATTTTAAGCCTTTTGTATCGTCTGCATACAGTCCACTTCGGCGTTGACACTTCACTTGGGCGATAGCGTACCACTCGAGACGCAGGTAAGCGGGGGTATCCCAGTAATACTCCGAGTTTACTGTCACCATGTAAAAGTGTACGAGTGAGGCTCTTTTTGTTGTAGTCTCTGGGTAGGGGTCTCGCGCGACTAGCTCACACACTCCACATAAATGTTGAGGAGCGAGGTTCTTTTTGTCATCATATCATCCTCATGACCATTCCTCATTACATTACTGTCAGTTGGTTTGCGATAGACGAAAGGGTATGGCGCACGTCTTACTCTAGTCCTACACAGAAAAAAAGTCTTGATTCGAAACCAAGAGTGGGCTTGTTTCAGGGTATAACATAAAGAAGACCAGCTCCAAATACGTAGAGATGAACATCTGTACACGGAAAAAAATATGGGACCAAATAGTTGTCTAGTTTCAGAACTTATTATTACCAAAAATTGTAGTAGCT
>JAAAKG020141936.1:0-11733 GCA_010014905.2 Druon quercuslanigerum
CTGAAAAAATTGCCGCTCCATGTCACCCCCCCCCCCACCCTTCATATCCTTTTCCCTTTGATACTCTTCCCCTATCCATTCTTCAACATACTGTAACGTCAACCCTCTTAACCACTAACTCTAGTACAATCCCTTAACCACTTTCTCAATACATTCTCTTCTGATTGCTCGTCCCCTCACCCACTCTTCCTCTACACCCCTTGAAACTTAGTCACTCCATTTTTTATCTTCCTGAAAAATTAATCCCCTCTTTCCCTCTATCATACCCTAAACAAATAAAGAATTTGGTCAAAAAAGCAATAATGTTCTGTCAGCATTCATTTTCGATAATCGATCTACAGATTTCTTTCGAAATAACACCAATTTTTCAACAGAACGATGTTTTGTGGTGACTGAATTTCTTGCGGAGTATTTCGACGCTTCCGAGAATTGCGTATATTAACTCAGGGCACGTACACAAGAAGCTCTAATTTCACCTAATAATCCGATGGTCCTTACCCAACTTCAGTAAACGCTAAAATTCCGAAAGAATCTACTTTTTCGCGTATACTCACAGAATACATACATATATAGTGGATACATGTGCCTTACCGCAACGCAACTTCGTTGTTTTGTTTTGGAAGGTTTGCTCCAAAATAATTGCAACGTGCAGGAGGTTCCAGAAAAAATGTAAAGGAGAAATAAGTGGAAGATAAGTGAACAAAAAACTTCGTATAGGGTGTAGCATCTTACCGATAATGGTTGAGATTGAAAATATCACATTCTGTGTACTTTTAATAAAGGGTATATAATGTTTTTATAGTATTAACTTGAAGTGTTGTAAATAGCTTAGCAATTTGTGTAATTGAAAAATTATTCTCTTAGAGTAAATATTATCACTTTTTCTGAAAACCATTTATTAAAATTAGGGTTGGCTTAATAAAACTAGCTTATCTAATTTCAGCTTCGGCTTACTTATTTTCGCACACCACTAAATGATAGTTAATTACGTATGAAATTGCATTTATAAAAAAAAATATTATGGGAGGAATATTAGTGTATGAACAGTTTATATGCCTATTAAGCTAATTAAACTATAATTAAAGCAATTAATAATTATCTATTTTCAACTAAATTCTCCATTATCCTGAATTTCTCCTAGTTATGATTGTAATTAATATCACGTGACTCGTCTGGAGAAGAGAGATTTGTCATCATTTACAAGAAGTGAAAATACAATAATGCCTAGGATAAAGTGTTCTCGTAAAATTTTGTATGCAATGTTTCAATATTTAAAGCTTTCACTTAATTGTTCATAAATCATCCCCCTTCAATCATAATATAAGGCTTATCATATTTATCAAACAACCAAATAAATCCTACTGAAAATCTGAATCACCTTCTTTGAATCAATAACACAAAATAAACTCACCTATTCTAATCCTATAATAAAATACGTATATTACGTAACATTCAGATCGAAGATGATATACAATTTTCGCTAACTGAAGTCTTCCTTCTCGCATTTGAAATGCATTTAGTTTAGGATCGTGCAGCCCTGGAGCTAAACTCAAGGTGCGAGGAGGATGAAGTCACTCACGTAAGAGAGGAGGATAATCAGCCAGACTTTTGGCACGACAGAGAAGAAAGAAGACTCAGGTGAAACAAGGGTGAAGGGCTGGCCGAGAAAGAGGTAGAGAGGAAGAGGAAGAGTAAAAAGAGTTGAAGAAGGATGGACTACCGAAGACTCTGAAACCTCTGGAAGGATGGAACCATGGAAGCAAAAACAGAAACCAGTCTCAGTGGCTCAAGGCTGCCAAGAAGAGGAGCCTCAAGCCGAACCCTTTCATGAGTGCCTTTGGCTTCTCGCCTCTTTTCGCTCTTTTCTCCTCACTGAGATTCAGCTACCACCTTCGTCCTTCTCAAACTTCTCCGTCTTTCTTGGTCGTTCTGCTTGGTCTTTCAAAGGAACGATAAATCATGTGTCGATCGTTTCACGCAAATTTACCCGTGCCATCGAACCAACGACCACGATGACCAAGACAAACCAAGATGCGTTATTCGCTTATTCGTTGACAAAGTTGCTTAGGGTTCCTTGCAATTCTTTTCATTTGGATTCTTTATTCTCTAAGCTTGTCTCTGCTTAACTTAACCTGTAGTAATCGATGCAAAGGGTGGCTATATCGTAATGATTGGTCCCTTTTTTCAATATATGTATATTAAAAGCTCTCACAAAAAACTGCTAATAAATAGTGCAGGATGACGCGTAAATAATTCGTATTTGACAATCTACGCTAGTGATATATAGCGTGCTCAAATGACAGGATAAGAAAAATCAATGGTTATGCATGAAAAAAGTCTGGGAGCTCGTAAAAAATCGTAAGTGTTTTAGGAAAACTAGTTTTTTAATATTTTATTGCAGTTTTTCGCTTGGATCTTCAAAATGTATAAGAATAGAAGTACCCATCTGCTAATATTATTCCACTGTCAGCAGGAATGAGTAACTTCGCACATTATTCAGATTGCATAAAAAGACCAACTTTCGAGATCGATGTTGCAAAAAAAAATATCCTTAAGGAAGATAATGGGAAAGTTGTCCCATCATCTTCCTAATGCTCTCTTCTTCATGCCTGTAATAAATTTTTAAAACCTGCAGTCTCTATGGAAATAGAGGCCGAAGATAATTCTCTGATCTGTAATATAATTTAGAATACCTTAACCTTCCCAGAGTTAAACAGATGTTTTTCAATATTGTCATCAATATCTACAATCTGCCTCCTTCCTAAGATTTTATATATTCTTTCTACTTCAGTCTTATATTTACTGTCTAATTCTACTTTATCTATGTGATTCCAAATTCCCAAATGTTGTTTTTCATTCATGTTTGTTTTCGCCCTCGAACTTCTACATCTTTCTTAGGCCTTGAAAGGGATTACAATTCCCGCGTTTATCGTTTCGCGCTATTGCACCCATTCCATCAAAGTAACCATACAAGAGAACCAGTATAAAACAAAATGCATACATTCGCTTATTAGTTGGCAGACTAGACGCGACGCAACTTTAGTTGAAAGTTCCTCAGGGCGTATAGTCGTACAGATTTACAATGAGTCGCTGCTGCGTCAGATGGTGGCCATCACTTGCTCATAAGAAACGATTGCAAATAATCGAGCATGCACCAATTGCCATTGATTGCCTGCGGAAAATTATTTCTGAGAAAGATGATTTACGCATATTTTCATGCTGAGTTCACTTAATATTTACTGCTCACTGCACAGAGCATTGTCTTTAGGGGGGCTGGGAATAACCGGACTGTAAGAGATCGGGAGAAGGGTATTCAAAGTATCTTATGAATGCGAGTACAATGTTAGAAACACTAGACAATTCTATTGTATATCAGGTAGAGTACAATTTTGAAATGTGAGACAAGATTTTTTTTCATAATTTTCTATAAGATTTTTTCAGCAGTTAATCTGCAACAACAATAATATCCATAGGCGTGACTCACCTCTAATTATAAAATAAATTATTCACAAGCATTAATTAAAATAAATGGTAGTATATATATACAGTGGAGTTACAAATAATGAGCTTTGTTAAATTTTTACAGAAATAAGAAAAAACAATGCCATTAAAGTTTATTATAACGATTTGATACTAACTGTAATGTTACACAATTATAAAGGACACATTTTTTGTGAGTTCCACCGATTCCAGCTTTTTTTAACTCTTTAAATATAAATACATAAAATTGTGTCTACTACTTTTGTTCTGATTCCCAAAATTTTTTCAGTCTTAGGGGAAAGCTGAGATTTTTTTCAATGAGAAGTTGATGTGAAAAATATGATACCATTTTTTTGTTTATGGAAATAAACCTTAAATAGTCTGACACACACCGTGACGCCGGCGCTCATCCACCAGAATACTTAACTTTTATTTTCATAAACAAAAATGAAAAAAGCCTTGTAGTCTTTGATTTTTGTATTTTATATTTCCTTCAGTCTAATAGTTCCTATAGCAGGATAATATTGAGATCAATGAGAATGGGTTTAGAGAAGGTAAGGTGTTAGTATAGAGTTGAAGGGGTATATACTGAGACTGGATGAAGCATGGAGGGGAGTTGCAGATGGCGTTACGTGTGTAGGAGGATATGAAGTGAAAGAGGGCAAGAGGAATAGGAATGTTGAGGATACAGAGGAGGATTGAGGAGATTTAGGGATATGAGTAGAGATGCGATGGTAGGTGGAGGTTAGAAAATTAAAATTGACAGCACCTTCTGTCGGTCTACGCTATGTTTCCTCATCTCCTAGATTTCTCTAGGACTTTCTCCATATAACGGGTTAAAGGGAAAGATGATTAGAAATATACAATAGGATATGAAGTGGGTGGAGTTAAGGGACAGAAGATGGTTATGCATACTGAGGTAGATAAAATTAGAGTAAGTGTATAAGAAGAAATGCAGTAATTGGGTGAAAGAGGGCAGAGGGGTACACAAGAGTAGATGGATAATAGATGGTTGAAGTGGAAAATAGTAGAATATGGAAGAAGATGGAAGATATAGATTAATGAAGGAATAAGGGTGTATTATATGACGGGCTGAAGTAGAAGGATAATAAAGGGTAGAGGAAAACTGGACTAGTGAAAAAGGGGAAAAAGGTAGAGAACCAACAAAGAAAGAGATTCGTGGATGAATAAAAAGCAGTATTAGTACTTTCGCTTACGGAACTCTTCTATTTACTGCAAACATACCAACAGCATAAGAAGTTGAATCTGCTACATTTACAGATGACGCATCTGTCTCTGGCTCTGACAGTGAACCTCGAGCGGGATCAGTGAAACTTCAATCACATTTTCACGTGATAGAAGGCAGATTAAAAAAGTGGAGAATCAAGGTATGTGATCCAAGTCATGTCGAATTCTTAATCATCAGACATCGCCTTGATGGATGGCCCCAAACGAAAACAAAGTTCTCATCTATAAATATAAAATAAAAAATAGATTAAAATAGTACATGGATGTAAAAAGAAAAATACAAAATATTGTGTAAAGCCCTCTTCTAAAAATGCGTCGCGCTAAAATATACAACTCTATCCCGAGTCCTCCTCAAACAATAACAATAAATAACATGATCCTCGCAAATAAAAAATGTATGGCATTTGCGCACGCGATACGTGACATACAATCGCCATTATTTATGTGCAATTAAAATTTTCATTATCGAAAGTGAACGTTTCTTTATAGCTCGATGGTGACTCTCCAAGAATTTAATTACAGTATCGACAGAAGTGTGGGAAAACATCTGTCCTATTTTTGGATTGGTAATAGCTCTCGTTCTGCTTTTTTATGAACTAAGAGAAGTTAAGGTCTAAGGCCTGCGGAGTGAGGAGAAAAGGGTGATGTGATCGGTCCGGTGGCCTCCTACGCCGTAATTCGAGCGTGTTCGGGTCCATTGTAGATTTGGCTATAAAGTCAGGGCGTTAAAAGCCGTGACACATCGTTGTTCCTCTGAGAAGCTCGTCGTCGTCATCCTCGACGTCCTGAGCATTGGCAACTCCTCATGTCGTCACGGAGCTCGTCTTCCCTTTGATCTTGTGAGGCTCAGAAGCGAAGGTTAATTCTTCCACGTAACTGGCACCCAACCTTCTTCTCTGTACGTCTTTTCTCTCACCTTTGAGAACCTACGAGATGAGCAAGAGCCAACCAATGGCCTTCGTGAGTGCGAGAACTCGTGTTTCAGGGACGTGTATAGTAACACCAGGTAATCTCGTGATAAATGTTCCTTGCTTTGCTCCCTGGTTCTCTCGTTATCTATCCTTCTATCCCCTTCTGTTATTTATTTTCCTTCCCTTCTCTTTCTCATCTTCCTCTTCGACTTTCTTTTTTACCCTGAGTTTATTAATGCTAATAGAGCCTTCCTATTACTCTACAAGCAGAGGCGGAGCCCGAATTAATATTTGTCGGACATTGTCGTAATCCGATTACGTCTCTCTGCTCTTTAACCGAAGTCGCTAAGAGCCTTTCAACGATTCAGATTGAAGACATTCGTGGTTAGTGATGCTAGAATAATAATTTATATTAAGATATATATCTAATATAGACTGAGGTTTCTCAGGGATGATATTCGATTTTGTTGTGGTGTGAAAGACTAAAGCAGCAACAATACATAATGTATTTTATTAGAAGTATCTACAGTGCCTTGATTTTTAAACTTAAATTTAAAGAGAGGAAATATTTTCACCGGTAAAAGCTAAAAGTGCTCTACGTAAATGAGCTTGAAGACGTTCATATAAAAAAATGTTTGTGCTTCGTAGACTGAAAATTGTAAAAAAGTAAGGTTTTTCGGGTAAATTTAGGAATAGTCAAGTTCAGAGCATTATTTCTTATACAACGGGCAATGGGAAAAATTTGAAAAATATCATGAGTACGCGGAAAACTGTTGGGATCCAATTGCAGTTGAGAAATTTGAGAAATAATAAAAATTGTTCATTAAAAGTACAAAAATGCATAACTGTATTATATTTAGTTCTAATAAAGATAATGAAGTGATTCAAACTGCTAACTGTAACGGATGGGCTCTGTAATTATTTTCAATAACTCGGATGAATATGATAGTCTTATTTTTTCTGAAAATCGCGACAATTTCAGACTTTTTTTTTTTTAACAAGTGCCAGAAAGCAGCCCAAACCTTTTTTCTTGCTGCCGAGGACGTGCCAGGTGCCACGTAAGGATTCAGATACACGGGTCAATGAAAGGCGCGAAAGGTCGGCAGCAAAAAAATGTTCGGGCTGCTTTCTGGCACTTGTTTTTCAACAAAAACAAAATTTCTAAAAAAATCTCGATTTTCATAAAAAAAAAAGATTATCACATCCTTCTGAGTTCTTGAAAATAATTACAGAGCCTATCCGTTACAGTTTGCAGTTTGAATCGATTTAATATCTTTATCAGAACTGAAAATAATATAGTTGTACATTTTTGTACTTTTAAGCAACAATTTTTATTCTTTCTCAAATTTCTCAATTGCAATTTGTTCACAACAGTTTTCCTCGTACTCATGCATTTTTTCAAATTTTTCCTATTGCCCCTTGTATAAGAAATAATGCTCCAAAAATTGACTATTCTCAAATGTACACGAAAATGCTTACTTTCTTTTAATTTTTCAGTCTGCAAAGTACAACGATTTTTTTACATTAGCGTTTTCAAGCTCATTTACGTAGAGCACTTTTAGCTTTCATATGACTATTTGTTTACTGCGCTAGCGCTTTTTTTGCTGAGTTGTTAAGCTTCAAAGGCAGATGTCTATCATTTTCTCACCGATAGTAGATAATAGTACCTAGATGTTTCACATATTTTTTGAATGAACCCTTTTTCATAATACTCTTTCCCTCCCTAATCACCCCGCTCGCGACAATTTCCATCTCCTTCTCTTCCCCTTCCTCTCCCAACCTTCACTCGTCTACTTCTCTATCTCACCCTTCTACTATCTACCTCCTGCTCTATCTCCTCTAAAACCCACTATTCTACATACATTCCCACCACCCCGATACCCTCTCTTCAAAACTATTACCTCAGCACTTTATCACTTACTCCCTTTACCCATCCTCCACCTCTCTAACTCTCAATCATCGCCATCACTTCTCTAATACATTTGCATCTCAAGACTTACTGCCTTACCCCCATTACCCTCTACAGTCTACACTCTACACTCTACACTTTACACTCTACAGTCTACACAACACACCGACACCCTATATTCTTCATGCCAGTATATAATCTCTGTATATTCTCTATTTTTTCCGGAAAAGTAATCTTTCTTTCATTTAAAAATACCAACAAATAACCGTAAGTCAAGCTCATAATCAGGCAAGCCCATGATAGGAACAATGTAAGATACAACCCTTAAATTTTAAAAAAGGGAATAGTTTATCAGTACCCTTCAAAGAAAAATATTGAGACCTCTGAGAAAATATTGCTCATTGATAAAACTTAAAATGGTGCTAGTGGAGAATATTAGAGAGGTATAAAAGAATGGAAAGAAAGAGAGCGAGTTTATAGAGAAATTTTTGACCTATGACATCTTTCTTCTAACCTCTTATATTATATTTTTATCTCATATATTTTTTATCTTATTCTTAATTTTATCTTATTTTTATCTTATATTATAACTAGCCTCGTATATTTCATTCTATGAGCTTCACAGTGAGTTCCAAAAATTTGTGACTAAACGACAACAGTATTCAATATCTCCACTCTGCAGAAACAAAATCTACGAATTTGAAAAAGCAAGAATTTGAAAGATCATAGCCAACATTTAGTCGTGAAATGTAAACGTCCACGAAGATAAAAATACAGCAGGACACTCTATTTATATTAAAAAACTAAGCAATAATTTTTTTTATTCAATACACTTTTGCTTTAATAATATTAGATGATTTCAGAAATATAAATAGCTATACCTTCACGGAAATTTCTTTTTTTGTTTCTACACGAGTTTCTTCAAATTTAATATGTTAACTTTGCTGAAAAAAAGTATTTCTGCCATACTAGAAACAGCAGAAAACTATTAAGAAATTTTTTAATTTCGGCTTTGGGTGAAAATGTGAATTTTCAAATAATGGCCTATAAATGACTACGGTCCCTTTGGAATTTATTTTTTTAATTCAAATATTCAAGCATTCGTAAAAACTTCGAATTTACAATTATATGATCTAAAACTTTTTCATGATTTCTAGGTTTTTCCTAACTTGTTTTCCGTGACAAATTATTTACTAGTTATTACTAAAAAGCGAATACTTCCTAATAACATTATCACAATTAAAAGATAACAGTTAGATTTTTTAAATTCGAAAATTTGTTGGGTGCAAAGCAGTATATTTGAGATCTGATTTTGCATCTATTAACAAATGAATACAAGCCATGAATTTTGAAATTTTATCTTCGCAGAAATTTCCATTCCACGACTAAAAATTTATTATGATTACTCAGCAATCACGTGAAATTTATTCGTGCTTTGCTTTATATTTAAATAGTAAGATTTACTTTTAATTTAATAAATCTAATTTTTGTAGAATAATTTTCTAAATTTGGTGATGAGTTGAACGGAATATTTCATGAATTATGATTATGACGTAATCTTTACAATTTTTTAAATAAATTTTTACCATTAGTCTGTAAGATGTCGAAATTATTAGATTCTGCCTATATTTATTTGAAGATTATGAACCGAAAATTTCTAAGCTTTCACACTTTTTTTGCGTTTTCAAACATAGGCCTTTTTTATTTACTGTGGTATGATTTCTTTTTATCTCACAAATAATATCTTGAGACTTAATCCTTTTTTTGTATAGATAATTCCTAAAGAATTTAATTACGTAGGGTTAAAGGATTTGTTCGATATAGTTTTTTTGTAATATCAATAATAAGTTCGTTTAACCCTTTAAGGACCATGACTCGATCTATAAGTTGAACACAAATTCTAAAACAATTCAGGAACAATGTATGATAGTTTCCCTATTATAGAATAATTTAAAAAAACCTTACGAGATGTGAAACAGTCCACTTTGATCTAATGCACGCATTGATTTTGTGGAATTCTAAGCCTGTTACCTAAAAATTAGAAAAATCAGAAATAGTGAATATGGCTATGCTGCAACATTGGTCGTCAAAGGGTCCACAAAATTTTAAGAATTTTACATTCTGTAAAATTGAGTTCGCAAATAAAAATAAAAAAGAAAGCATGTACTTCTGAACACATTTATTTTTAAAACGATACCAAAAATGTTTTATAGCAAAGAACCATCCAGGTATGAGAAAGCATCCAAAATTGACGATATCGGGTTGACACATTTGTTATAGTGCTCGCGATTCAGGAAAGTGATAAAATATGAATTTATGCCATAAAACTATTTTCTATTCGACTCTATAGCATACTTTTTCTCTTCTGTAAAATTGCCCTCTCTACTTCCTCTCTTTATAACAATTATTCAGTTTTTTATGTTTTTAAACTTTTGCTATGAAAAATCGTATTTTATTATTCTATATTACTACTACTAATGATATTTTAATTCTTAAAAGTATAATTAAATAAATTTCTCCCGAGAATATTAATTCAATCTAGATACTTTTAAAATTTAATTCTAGGTCCAAACGTTTTTATAGCATTTTTGGAGTTTTCTACGAGGAGCCATTGTACCGCAATTTAAGCCCATCAAGCCTTTAAAAGAAATAATGTAAAATCTCAAAAAGACTGCATACCAGTAAAAACTGAAAATGGTGCCTATGGAGGCTATTTGAGAGGGTTTCAAAGGAAGATGACGAGAGAGAAAGAGTCCACAGAGAAATTTTTGACCTATGACCTCTCACCTTAGACCTTTTGTATTTCACCTTATGACCTTTAATGATTTTTACCTCAGAACTGGTATCTCCTCTAGGAATCGGGTAAAAATTATCCTTTCCAAAAGAGATAGTTTGACATGATATTTTGAATAATTTTTCAAAATTGACTAAACAGAGATATTAAGTTTTGCTGCTATTCTTTAAATTTTGGGTCTTAGTCAATTCTCAAAAAAAAACCTTCTTTATTTTCTACTTCGCCTGAAACTCGCGTTCGCACAACTGTTTATTGAACTAGGCATATATCATACGAAAAGAATCAGACCTTGGTTCCACTTTACCCACCTTCGATTAATTTTGAACCAGTCTGGGCTGAATTTTAACAATATCAAACTTGTTTTATTTTTAAAATATTTTATGTGTTCCTTATTTTGTTTGTGTTTATAAAAGGAATACATCTATAACGGAAATGGTAGCAAAATGGATTATCAAGACTTGTTCCAACACCCTCAACAGATTCGCTTTCTATCTCCAAGATTCCATTTCGCCGATGAAACAAGTTCCGCCTCACCACTAACAATAAGACAAACGATGGTGACTCTCTGTAAGTGAACAGATGGCAGAAGATACCTCCCGCAACCCGCAACGAAAGTAAAAGTCGGTTTACATGGAGCGCGTTTACATTTTGCGTAGGCGTGGGAGTCTCGACAACTTGGGTGCAACTAATCAGATATCTACCGGCCAGTGCGGCGTCCTATCGTTGGATGACGTTGTGTAGCCACTTTGCTGCTATATCATCATGATAGTCTTGGCCGAGAAAGACCATTGCAGACACCAGCCCGGAACACTCAAGACTTCGAGATACGGCGGTACAAGGGGCTCTTCTTACTACTTCTGAAGAGGTGAGATGCCTCGTGTACATACACCTTACCGCAAGTACTTGTATGCCTCACGGTACAAGGCCAGTCCTGCTGTCATGCTGTGCTTTCAATATCCCTACTTGCCATTCAAATCAGAATAGTCCATGCGAAATTATAAATGTATGAAAATATAAAGCTTATTTTTTTACATTCTCATCAGAGAATTTGTGTAAAATTGAGGCGCCGGATGTAAAAAGGAGATATAGAATTATTTGCCTAGAGTGGGGAGGCCCTTAATCTCCTGAAAATGAAGTCTTACATTTTAATTTTTAAAATATATATGCTGAGTGAAAATTTAATTTTGCATCTTTTTCTCCGCATAAAAAAAGATGTAGCTTTTTTATTTTTCGAATTATTTACGAAAAACTGTTTTTTTCTCTGATCATAATATTTTGATTTTTTTCACTTCAACTCGCATCGAAATGGAAAGCTTGTGATATTTTGTAATAAAACTTATCAGAAATATGAATTGTCATATTCTGCGACCGATGGCGTTAGCAAAACATCA
>JAAAKG020141937.1:0-98075 GCA_010014905.2 Druon quercuslanigerum
AACTTGATTTTCGGATTCAGGGGGTCACGAAACGTGGAGATCCGTTGAAACATGGTGGTGCCAAATTTCCGACAATTATAATACTTTTTCAATCATAAATGATGAGAATGTAATAATCGGTTTTTAATCAAATATGTGGATTTTGAACGAAATAGTTGAATTTTAAATTAAAAAAGAAAATTGATAAAAAAGACATTGATGAATTTTCAACTCAAATGATGAACCTTCAACTTGAATAGTTGAATATTTTATACCAAATAAATGAATTTTCAACCATAAACATTAATTTTCTTCAAAAAATGTGAATTTTTCACGAAGTTTATAAATTTTAAAACATCTAGTTTAATTTTGAAATAAAAAATATCAATTTTCAACTACTGAAATAGTTGAATTTTTAGTTTAAACATTTTATTTTTAACAAAGCAGTTACATTTTTAACCAGAGTTAATTTTTAAATTAAAATTATGAATCTTGAAATAAAAAATTAGTTTTTAACAAAAGTGTTCAACTTTTGACGTACTAGTTGAATTTTTAACTAAACAAAGGTGAATTCACAATGAACAATGTACCAACCATTTCTATTATAATACAGAAACATTTCTTCTCAAAATACTACTTTTACTCTGATAACTACTTGAAGTACTTTCTTTATCTAAAATTTGGAAGAGGAAACTTTCCAATTGTCAAAAACTCTGACTTGGAACAGGGATTATTTCAAATTCCTTTCTTCTAAATCCGAATTATAATTCTTTTAAGAAAATCCCGTTCCATGTCAAAAATTCCCTGTTCCAAGTGAAATTATATTTCTGTACGGAAACTCCCTGTCGTAAAGTAAAATTGAAAACTATTTTCTAAAATTCCCTGTATAAAGACAGGATAAGTTAGGAGTATGTGAATCAAACGTGATAAATCCATTTTTTGAAGAAAAAAAGTGGTGAAAATGGTTGTGTCTATATGTTTGAAATATCATCAACTCGATTATCAAACTTAAGTCAACGACAAGAATCTCACAGAGCAAAAAATTGCGAAAGGTTTTTCTTATAATGAAAAATATTAAATTAGAGTAAACTGAGATAATCTGAAAAATGAAATCATTTTTCTAAATGAACCAAAATTATTAAAATAATGAAGACTTGATTTTTCTGCGATCAGAAGTCAATTCCCGGGTTTTAAATTAAATTCCCGGTCAAGTGGCCATCCTGTGAATGTGTAATAGAAAATCATTTTTAATCGGGATGATAAATATCTTATAGTTCCGGATTGATTCGTAGAGTTTATAATATGTGGAATTACTTAATTATTTTAATTCAATGTAAAGTGAATGATTTAACTTTTGTAAATTTAACATATTCTGAGCAAGGAATGACATAACGATGAATAATAATAAGAAAGATATCGAGTATGGACAAAACTTCATGAATGTTATTGTAATTATAGGATCAGTATTGCATATACAAATTACTCCATCGATTTCCTGTCAATCGATCACGCAAGACGACACTGACACACGACCTGAAAATAAAATGCACATTGTATATTCTATTTCAGAGAATTCCTTTCTAGACTGACTCGAGAATTTATTTAAAAACGGAACTGGTATTACTTACATTTTGAATTTTTATCTGAATTGAATGTCTCATTTTCGTGCTTTTTAAATGCAAGCTGGTAATTCAGCGGACGATTCCAAATTCACGGTCATCTCTCGATTTTTCCGGGGCAAGTTTTGCAATTTTCCCGGTCAGTTAAAAGCAAAATATAAATATTTTTCTCAAGACTCAAACATTTGTTTTAGTTTACCAAATTCATTCTAAACATTCTTTAACAGAACATAGCGAAAAATATCAAAAACTTTCTACATTTTCAATTAAATGAGCCAATTTTTTAACTAAATAGTTGAATCTTTAAGTAAAAAAATCAACCTTCAACCGAAAATGGAATAGTTACATTTTTAGTTAATAAAATTAATTTTTAATGAAACTCATGAATTTTGAATCCAAATGATGAATCTTCATCTGGAATAGTTGAATTTTTAAATAAACCAAACTTAATTTTTGCTGAAAAAAGATAAATTGTCAACGAAAACAAATTTTATATTAAAAAATAAATTTTCAGTCAAAAAGATGAATATTTAAATAAAATAATTTAACTTTAGACGAAAAAGTTGAAATTTCAATCAAGAATATTAATTTCTACCAAAAAGGATGAATTTACAACTGGAAAAAATAATTTTTCAATAAAAAAAAATGAATAATTTAATTTTGAGTCGAAAAATGTATGTTCAACCAAAGAAATAAGTTTTTAATTAACATTATGAATCTTCAAAAAAAAAATAATTTGTAATAAAAAATTTCAAATTTTAACCCAGTAATTTTATTTTCAACCAAACTGATGAATTTAAAAATAAAACGATGAATCTTCAACTGGGATAGTTGAAACTATTATGTAAAAAAGGAGTTTTCAATCATAAAGATGAATTTTCTATAAACAAGTCGAATTTTTTACAAAGCACCAACATTTTTAAACAAATAGTTCAATTTTTGAGAAAAGAAACGTCAATATTTACAAATAAAAAACAGACTTCCAAACTACCTTACTTTTCGGCTCACTAAAGAGGAAAATTACAATTGAAAAAAGAGGGTGAAAATAAATTTTCAGCCGAAAATAGAATAGTTCAATTTTCTCTTAAAAATCTATTTCTTTACAAAAAAACGTCTTTACAGCAAAACTGTTAAATTTTATACTCTAGTAGTTAAATTTTTAGATAACGTGTAATTTTTAAAGAAACTTGTAGATTTAAAAAATTCAAAATGTCATTTTTTCCGAAAAAAAAAACACTTTTCAACACTAAATATCTCGGTATCTATGCATTATAAAAAAAACTCCAAAGAGAAAAAATGTTCATTTTTACATGTAGAATAAGTATTTGTGAAGACAAAATAATTTTGGGGCAAAAATGGTTCATTTTATAGAAAATATAAATACGCATCGATTTCATTTTGTATTTTTTTTTAAATCTACAAGTTTTTTTATTTAAATTACGTTTCTTTGGGAGTAAATTAAATTGGAAATAGTAATTGTTTTTGTACTATAAAATTCTCCATTTTCAATTTTTTTGACAAAGCCGATTGCATTTAAAAGGTTATGGCTCAAGCTTTAAAACCACGTTTGATTCTTTTAAATATATGAATTTTTGACAGAGATATACAACTTTTTATTTCGACCAATTTTGTTTAGTGTTGCCAATACTCGTAATAAAGTAGAAATCACTTTTCTAAATTGACCAAAAGTATTCAAATAATGGAAACTTGAATTTAGCTGCGATCAGAAGTAAATTTTATTTTAGAGAATTCTCAAAAGCTTCTTCAAAATTAGAATTCTTCTCATATGCATAAAAACCCATAAATAAAAACAAACGGTATCAATTGGGAATAAAATACGTCAGTTAACTCACGAAGGAAAATCAGAGAATATTAAATAGCATTACGGAGAAGTAATTTCATATCGTTCACTTAAATCTTAAATATCAGTTTTTTTATTTCTCAAATACAAACTTTACCTTACTTAATATTTTGTCCATCGAATGAATATAAAAACTTAGTGCAAAAAAAACTTATTAATTGGATGTCAGTCGATCAGATTCTATGAAACCTGATGAGCAAGTTAATCATCGTCACATTCTTTTAGAGTTAGATAATCACAAGTGATACTAACTTTTTCATATTTTTGCCGATAGGTTTAAATTTAAATAAACCGTATTCAACAGTATCACTGAACTGTACAATCTCTACGAGTAGATACAAAAAGTACAAAATCATTGCAACCATATTTCAGAAGATTAGGTCAATTATTTGCTTCGAACAATTGGCGAGCTTATTTTGAGAACTAAGAACGGAAGTGTCTTCAGACAAGTTTCTAAGCATGGTCAAGGCAGTTTCGGATTGGCGCACAGCTGCAACCAGCTCATTCCGATCCTCAGAATCTTGAGTGGCAGCAAGCAGAGTACCCAATCCCACTAAAATCCTAAAAATCGCCTCTGGCTCCTGCAGACGAGGAATTAAAGAAAAAATCACATTCAGAGCTCTCGTCCTTCCTGGTACATCGTTGTGTTTATTCAATGCGACGACCAGATTCAACACGTACGAGGCTATTGCTACCTGAAAGGACAAGTATTAATAATTAGTAAGAATTTCTAATTGTCCAGCGAGATTTAAATTTGAAATACCCTGGAGCGAATCGCAGAATTTCTCGGGGACGAAATATGTTGTTTTTTTGAGGAAATTAGGCGATACATATTTTTTCGATTTGCAACCAAAAAAATTTCTAAACAGTTATGCGTATTTGTATTTTGTGCTTTATTTTTCAAAACCCCGTTTTTTTTCTTTAAACCTCTATAACTTTGAGCGGAATTTAGATATTTATTATTAAAATTAACAAGATGGCAGCGGTTTTCCTAAAAAAAGAAATGAAAATCGATTTTCTTAAAAAAACGACCTTTAACTTTGTTCCAAATTTTTTTATGAACTTGTGCATACTTTGATAATGAATATATCTTGTTGGCTTGGTGATTGCTAAATAACTTTTGTGGCCAGAAGAATTCTTGTTTCTTACAGTGGAATTTTATACTGTTTTTTTTTTTTGGAAACAATTTGGTTCGATGATTGCTAAATAAATTTTGTAGCCAGAAGAATTCTTGTTTTTTACAATGGAATTGTATAACTTTTTTTGGAAACAATTTTCTTAAAATTTTGAAAACATGCAAACAAAATATTTTCTAGAAAACTCCGACTTTTTTATTCTTCCAAATATTTTTAAATACTTTCTACTAATATGTTTCAGAAAGGCATCTTATCAGCTGGTATTAGTAGGAAGCTTAAAAAAATACTTGGAAGAATAAAAAAGATGGGGTTTCCAGAAAATATTTGTTTTCGTGTTTGCTTTTGGTTGAGATTTTTTGAATTTTATTGAAGATTTGTGTGTTTGGTAGTGAATTATTCCTTTTGTTTAAAAATGCAAATTTTGTGGCTGAGAATTCTTGAACCTCTTTTTCGGTAGAAAATGAATGTTTTTGAATAAAAAATTCATCTTTTTGGTTAGAAATTTAACAACTAGGTTTTATAGTTGCATTACTTTCTTAAATATCAAAAAACATTCATTTTTTTATAATTCCGCTTTTTGGTTGATTATTCTTGAATTTTATTGAAAAATCGTCTTTTTTGGTAGTAAATTAATCTTTTTGTTTGAAAATTCATCTTGTTGGTTAGAAATTTAAAAACTATATTTTAAAGTTAAATTAATTAATTAAAAATTTAAAAATTTTCTTTCTTTCTTAAAATTTCAACTTTTTGGTTGAGAATTCTTAAATTTTATTGAAAGTTCGTATCATTTGGTATTAAATTAATCTTTTTATTTAAAATTCATCTTTTTAGTTGAAAATTCTAAGTTTTGGCCGAGAATTCTTGAGTTTTATTAAAAGTTCGTCTTTTTTGGTAATAAATTAATCATTTTGTTTAAAATTTGATCTTTTTTAGTTAAAAGTTTGTTTTTTATATATAAAATCAATACTTTTGTTTAAACATTCATCTTTTTGGATAAAATTGTAACAACTACGTTTTAAAATTCAATTACTTTCTTAAAAATACATTTTTTGGTTGACGATTTGAAATTTCAGTTAAAAATTCATCTCTTTGATTGGAAATTGAACAGTTTTGTTGAAGATTCTTTTTTTTTTTTTTTGAAAAATTACTTTGGAATTGATAATTTCCCTATTAAATTTTTGATCCAAAATGGTTCTTTAATGAGTAAGAATTCAACTTTTTATTAAAATTAAACTATTAAAAAAAATTAATCCATTTTAATTGAAAATTCAACTTTTGGCTTGTGAGTTCTTGTATTTTGTTGGAAATTCTTCTTATTTTGGTAAAAATTAGCTTTTTATTAACATTCCTTATTTCATAATTAAACTTTTTTGTATAGAAAATTCGTCATTTTGTCTTGAAAGTTCAATAATTTAGTACAAAAAATCAACTATTTGAAAGAAAATTCATTTTTTTATCATTAAAAATTATTTTTTTAACTAAAACTTAACTATTACATTTTTGGTTAAAAATGTAACTTTCTTAGTTTAAAAATTCTATAATACCGAGATTTACTGTCACATAAAATTAAATTAGGTTGCTTTCAACACTTACTCTGAAAATCAATTTTTAATTTAAATTATTGATTTATTATCGAAGTTTATAATTCAACACACGGCCATGTAGGCAATATAGGCATATTGGCAACATGACTAGCTATTAACACACAAAAAATCAGTATAAACGTAAAATTGGGTTTTACCTAAAGGCTACGTTACTTTAGGGGGAGATGGCGGGGGTCAAAAATTGACTAAAATTTATAATGTTGTTTATGGATGATTACTTACTTGGTTGTTTTTGTTCCCCAAAGAAGATAAATTGAGTAAGCTCTTCAATATCTCATCCCGATACTCAAGGCCAAACTTTTCGCCCTTTTCATGAGCAAACATATTTGCTAGTAATCGAAAACTAAGCATCTGATTGGCTTGCAAAGAGTTTTCATGAATGTGTCGCCTCAGAAATTGTATTAATTCTTCATTACACAAGCCTTCATTAGCTTCTTTCCGTAAAACGGCCAGCCGAGCTACATCAAGGGCTGGAAAAACGATATCATTTGGCCAATGTAAAAGACTTTTTAGAACATCTATCGCTCCGGGAATTACACTTTCATCTCCTGCGAGTTTCACTGCGGATTCCAACTTCTCGTCTAGTATTCGCTGCAAGCTGTCTCGTTTCGCATTAAACTCCCGTAGTTTTTCTGGAAAATTAATTCAGATTTTAAGTAAAGAAAATAAATTCAGCCGACCTTAAGATAGTTGCAGTGTGAAAAATCAGAAAAATATTAAAATTCACACACGTTTTTTGCAATTTAATTTTTTCTTACCGTCGCTTTTTACCAATTTTTGAAAAATGATTGAATTTTAATCAATTCCAGCTTATGTTTGCCGGGAAAGCATTCTCTACAACTCTACTGTTTTCGATTTTGAAAGCAAATGTTTCTATGGCTAAAATCGTTAGAACAATTTTTTTTAAAGAAAATATTTTATAAACAAATAATTATATTTTAGGATTATTCAGGTATTTTAACAATTGGAAACAGTAGAATTGTAGAGAATGTTTTCCCAGAAAAAATACGCCGCCATTTATTGATATGAAATCATTTTTCAGAAAGTGGTAAAAAGCGACGGTCAGAAAAAGTTCAATTGCAAAAAACATGGTTATAATTATTGTTCTTTTTTGTTGAAAAATTTTAATATTTTTCATAAAAAATGTTTTTTTAAATCTTGAAATGACATCAGTCATAATATTTTCATTCTGAAAATCATAGAAAACTACTTTTTACAGATATCAGACTTTTGTCACGGCAACTACCTTAACCATTAAATCGAGGTCGTGAGTTTTTAGCAGCCCTGTGCATTTGACAAGAAAATGGCGATCTTTTAGTGTCCTAATTTGATTAGTTCCTAATTTCTCCAGCACGGCACTAGTTGTACCATGACTCCCTATTCTTGAATTGTAAGCAATGGGACCAAATCACTAATCATCTAAAGGAAAAACCTTAATTAAACTTTAAATAATAAACTTGGTAAAATGGAATATAAAATTTGAATTTGAATAAAAAGTTAAATGTAACCCTTTTTATTTCTGAAAGCATAATAAATAATATTTATATTGATAAATTATAAATTATAAAAATCATGAGTACTTACAGTTTTGAATATAATGTAATTGAAATTTAATTAAATTTTACTTCACGAACATGTAATATAAAATTAAGTAAACATTAAAAACAATTTATGCAATGAGTAAAATTGTTGAAAAACTATATTTTTCAGAGGAACAAATATAAATTATAATTTTATAAAGCGTTCAAGATGTAAATAGAATCAATGTTTTAACATCTTTCTTGTCAAGGCTTGGTTTGAAAGATATAATGATAAAAGAGAGCCATTAGAGCAATTATTTTTCAAATATTCTTCACTGATTATTAAATAACATTTTTTCAAATAAAAATTTATTTCAATTTAATTTCAAATACAATATATCTATTATATATTCAAAAGCGAGAGTACTTAAAAAGTTATCTGTTCCCATTGATTTCTATGCAAAAACAGGAAGTAGTGGGACAACTAGCGCTGCGTCGGAGATATAAGGAACTAATCAACTTAGGACAGTTGCGGGGTCAAGTTGAAATCTGAAATATGGAGAGATGCACAGGGTTGGTTTTCAAACAATTTAAATGTTGTGATTTACCTAGTATGGCTGCGAGATTGGCCTGCTCTAGTTTTAAATAAGTAGTTCGGGGTATATAAGCGGGACCAACAGAAGAACTGGACGAACTAGCAATCGGAGGTTTAGCCGGATGGGTACTTGGAACCTCGGACGAGGTAGGAATATATCTACTTCCGCCTGTAAACGGATCTGCATACTGGACATTAGTATTCACCACCGGTGCACCTTGCGAATTTTTGACTATGAAATTAGCCACCTGCAATGAAAAGGAAAGTTTAGAAACTTTTCCAAACAATATTTTGTGCATTAGTAGGGTGGCCGTTTTAATTGAGGATACCAAATTCCGGGCATGTACCAGTTCGCTAAAAATGATCACGGCCATTGAAATTTATTGTTTTAAAACTGAAGCTTAACAAAATTTGATTCCGAAATTTCGTATTTAAACGTTCAATAATTAAACATTATAAAATGGAAGTTTTTAATAGTTTTGAATTAAACAACTTTAAATGAAATGCCGTTATACTGCAAAATTTTACAAATTTAACTTTCCTAAATCAAACAAATCAAAAATTTAAGCAATAAAATTGTAAACTTAAAAGTTTAAATTAAAACTGAAATTTTAACGATTTACGGTTACTTAAAAACTGATTTCCAAATCGTAAGATTTTTAATATTTTACTTGGGGGTCTGCTTAAATTATGTACGAATTTCAACAAAGAAAACAGGTGAGTGATAAACGAAACTTGCAAACAACAATTTTTTGTAAAGTCAGGGAATTTTATTGACCCGGGAAAAGTCAGAGATATAGAAATAAGAATCTTCCATAAGTCATGGAATTTTTATAACTTAAATAAAAGACGAGCAGAATAAATTGTAAATTTTTCAATTTTAATTTAAAACCTTTTTGTTTTAATAAAATATTCTACGTTTAAAATGCTAAAAGTTTAAGATTCTTGTTATGGAATATTAATGGTCAGGTAAAATAAAGAATTGGTCAGGGAATAAAGGAATTTTTAAAATGTAGTTTTGCGGTAACCATGATCCAATATTCATGCTCCTAATTTATTTGCCTGGTATTTATATTGATATTTCTTTTTCTTTGTATTTGCTTCATCCTGAAGATTATTTTTTTAGTTATAAATTTTATTATTTGTTTGAAAATTCAGCAAACTTGTTAAAAAGGCATCCTTTTTGGTTGACAATTCAACTATTTCGTGAGAAATTTACTTTTTGATTAAATTTCACATTCTTGTATTGAAAAGTCAACTAAAATCTTTTTTAGATAAAGATTCAACAATTTTTTTCGTCTTTTTGGCTTAAAAATTCATCAGTTTAAGTAGAAATTTCATATTTCTTGGATAAAAATGCAACGTTCAAAAATTTTGTGAAAAAATATCCTTTTTGATTAAAAATTCAACTGTGTTGTTGAAAAATTGTTTTTCAGATTGAAAATTCAAGTATCTTCGTAAAAAATTTACTTCGTGTTTAAAAATCATATTGCGGCGTTGAAAAGTAAAAATAAAATGTTATTTGGATGAAAATATTTAAAATTCAGAAAATTCAGATCTTTTTTTTGAAAATTGATCTTTTTGATTTAAAAATTCATCTGTTTTAGTAGAAATTTCATTTTTTTTTGATGAAAATCAAAGGTTTGGTTGAACCACTACGTTAAGAAATCTCTTTTTAAAGATTAATATTTTTAGTTGAAAATTCATCTCTTTTGTTGAAAGTATAACTATTTTGTTGAAAACTGATCTTTCTTAATTGAAAATTCAACTGCGTGTATATAAAATTTGAACTACTTTCTAGAAAATTTGCGTTTTTGTAATGAAGGTTTATCTCTTTGGTTGAAAATTTAACTGTTCAGTTGAAAAGTAATTTTTTGCTGCAAATCCATATTTTCTGTTGAAAATTCAATTTGTGTACATAAAATTCCTCTTTTGGCTTGAAGGTTCACAAATTTAGGTGAACGTTTTCATCTATCATGGCTGAAAAATTTATTTTTTTGAAAATTTTTCTTTTTGGTTCTAAAATTTATTTTTTTAATGAAATTTTATTTTTTGTTGGTCAAGATATCAACTATTAAACTTTTTTGTTGAGAATTGATGATTTTAGTTTGAAAATTCAAGTATCATGTTACAAAATCATCTTTTATGGTAAAAAAAGTAATGTTTTTGTTTCCAATAAATAAATAAATTAAAAATTGTAAATTTGTATCTTAAATATTATTTTATTCCGTTTTTGTGAAAAATTATGCTAAAATTCCTATGGTAAAAATAATAAAAGATTAAAATGCTGGTGTTTGAATGTTAATGGTCAGGGAAAATGAACCCGAGTTTTTCGTATCTCGAAAAATTCCCAGTTTTCCGGCCCAACGAACACCCTATCTAAAGGTAGTAAATTGTTGTACCTGGTCTAAAAATAATTGACTAAGACCATTATCATGGATGAACTTTTGAGCAACATGCCAAGGATCTTGGCCAATATTGTAGGGTAGTTTTAAAGGTGGAGATCCCTCTTCGATGTCGACAGCGAAAACGTAATCGTACTCGATACCATTGTAAAGTTGTTTTCCTGATGTTTCTGTTGTACCACCTGTTGCCCCCATAACGTCTCCAATCTTTTGCCATTGTTGCTGAGTTTGAGACCAACTGTAGGCTACCACGCCATTACCCTCTCTGACCATTTTTGTTTGACCATCCTTTTGACCTGGTGTTTGCAAGGCGCTCGCGTCTGGCAATCTATTGTAACAAAATTATTCAGGATTTATTTTAATATTCTGGTAAGTCAGGTTCTCTTATAATTTTTCTAATCAGTGCTTTAAAATACCGTAGTTAATTTAATTTGAGTTTGTGACTTTCATATTTTCACTTAAACATTAGAAACCTTCAATCACAGTTGACTTTCAAAAAAACTAAAATTCTTTTAATTGAAATACTGTGAAATTCTGAGACAGACAGGAAGAGAGATGGGGGGGGGAGTTCTGATCGACTGCAGGCATTGAAGCCCCACTGTAGTGTTTTGTAATTTCAAACTGTCAAGTGTTGACGTGAGCATAGTGGAAATTGTGTTTTTCGTGGAAAATTGATTTATTTTTTATAAAAGTAAGTGACTTTCTGTTAACTAACTACTTCGAATGTCTGGTTATGAAACTGCGCAATGCGTTATACGCTATACGCAAAAGTACATGCTTTCCACTTGAAGTGTTGACGTGATGTGTTTTGGTGCAAAAGTAATGTGCTTTTGGATACTCCTCTCTGCTCAACGGCCCGCGAACGTTTAAAGTGCGTAAGTAGGAACGATGCTTAATTTAACGTATGATAACAAACTTTCTTCCATATATTTATAAAGATGATTTTCAATTGAAATGATCAATCTTTGACCGAAATAGATTGATTTTTAACCAAAAAGATGAATTTTGAACCAAGAATATTAACTGTTACCAAAGAATTCAAGAAAATACATGAATTTTCGAATAAAAAGAAAAGATAAATTCTTAACCAACAATTAAATAGTTAAATTTTTAGTTAAAAATTTATATTAAACCAATGAGATGAATTTTCAACTAAAAGGGTGTAATTTTCAATTGGAATAGTTGAATTTTTTGGTAAAAAGAACTAATTTGCAACAAAAATAAAACTAATTTTATTATATGAATTTTCAATGAAAATAACGAGTTTTTAACTAGAATCATTAAATTTTCAACAGAAAGAATAATTTTCAACCCAGAAATTTAATTTCTACCAACAAGTCAAAATTTCCACCAACAAGTCAAAATTTCCAACTAAAAAAGATTTTTTTTAAGCCAAATATTCAATAGTTACATTTTCAAAATAAAAAATTAATTTTCAAAGAAAAACAAGTTTTTAACAAAATAGTTAAAGTTGGAACTGGAATATTTAAATGTATTTACAACTAAATAGTTGAAATTTCAATAACAAGCGACGAATTTGTAACACAGTAACTAAAGTTTTAACCAAATCGTTGAATTTATGAGCCAAAAAGACGAATTTTTTTAGAAACATTTGAATTATCCTGCAAAAATGTCTACAGTTAGTTTCCAACAAAGAAAGATGAACGATCTACCACAAAGGATGAATTTTTTATTTAAAAAAAGTACAAACGTTGAGTAAAAAAGTTGAATTTTTGACCAAAAAAGATTAATCTTTAGCAAAATAATTACATTTTTAACCCAAGAGTTGAATTTTCAACGAAATGGAAGAACTTTTAAACAAAAAATATTAAAATTCAACCACTATAATTTGCATTTTTAACCAAATAGTTCAATTTTTAAACCGAAAAGACGATTGATTTAGAAGAAAGTTAAATGATCAACCTGACAAAATGAATTTTGAACAAAAAAGTTCATATTCAACCAAGAAAGTGTAATTTTGAATGAAAAAACATGATTTTTCTATCATAAAATATGAATTTGCTATCCGAACAAATAAAATAGTTGAAATTTCAACCAAAAAGAATTTCTTTTTAACCAAAAATAGTTTGAATTTCTCTTTGGGTTCCATTAATTCAGTTCGTATTTAAACGTAAAAAACGTTAAAAGGGACGAGACCACTGTTTTATAAACTTTAAGATGTTTATTAAAAATTAAATAGAACTCACATCTTTTTTCTGGACTTCTGCCGGTCTTAAAAACTTACCGACTTAATGGTCACCCTGTTCTTGTTTTTCTTTTATTTACAAGAATTTCGTATTTAAATTTAAATAAATATTGTCGAATTTTCAGTAAAAAAAATTAATTTTCAAAAAAACTGATGAATTTGAAACGTCAAGTTTCAGCCAAATAGTTGAAAATTCATTAAAAAAAGATAAATTTTTAATTTAAGATCGAACATAAATCGATTTTATTATAAAAAAATTTGGTATGTCAAGAAAGCATGCAAAAGATTTACAATTAAAAAACAGACTTCCAAACTACCTTACTTTTCGGCTAATTAGAGACAAAAATTACCATTGAAAAACGAGGGAGGAAATAAATTTTCAAACTAAAATTGAATAGTTCAGTTTTCTCTTTAAAATCTAACTCTTCATAAAAAACACGTATTTTTAGCAAAATAGATAAGTCTTCTATTGGAATAGTTAAATTTTTTAATTTAAGAAAAAAAAAGAATTTTTAATAAATTAGTTTAACTTTTAACCAAGTATTTAAATTTTTAAATAAGTAAATGAATCAGTAACTTAATAAACATACTTATATGCTCCATGAATGTTGATAAAGTATAAAAGCCACTTTACTAAATTGACCAAAATTAAATAATGAAAACTTGAATTTTACTGCAACCAGAAGTAAATTCCCGGTTTTTAATTAAGTTGCCGGTTTTCTGGTTTAAATTAACTTTCAAATGTTAATTTATTCGACAATTAATTTCCTCAATTTAAAACGAAAAGAGTACTCACTCACTAATTTTGAGGCCTCCAAGTTCCTGCTGTGCGCTCATCTGAACGCTTGCTACCTCTTCTTCGTAAGTCTGTAAAATCTGGGCATCAGCGTAGCGATCGGGATTCTTAGAAAATATTCTGATGATGGCATCGGATGCGCCTGCGACTATATCACCGTTTGGTAATATCTTCGAGCACCAGATCGACTGAGGTGGTAAGAAAAGAGTCTGCTTGATCTCCGCTTTGTGCCAAATTCTGACACTGCGATCTTCACCAGAAGTCACAATCATTTCAGCCAATGGAGTGGCCGAGATACTGTAAATATAATTCGTGTGTCCTTCATAAGTGCCAAGGCAAATTCCTTGAGAAGCATTCCAGTGTCGGACGGTTGCATCGTTAGCGCATGTTAAAAACTCGTCATTCGATATGACAGTTACGTCTCGAACGCAATCTGTATGGCCAGTTAATTTGTGCCGAACAGATCCATTTCTCGACCATACTATGACCAATTTATCGGCAGATCCGGTTACGATAGAGAGAGCGTCTTTTAAGTCTGCTACGCACCAAACAGCAGCTTCGTGACCAACAAGTGTTAATTTTGGTTTACTTATATCATTTAGATCCCACAATTTGGCAGTCATATCCCAGGAACTGGATAAAAAAGTTCCATCCTCCTGACTAGCTCGCAAATTGCAAACTGTGTTTTGATGGGCTTTGAATGTGTGAAAGGGTTCACTTTCTCCCGGGGTGTAGAGGCAAATGTTGTTGTCATTACTGCCGGTGATTATCAAACCTGTCTGGTATCTTTCATTCGCGTCAATAACGCAGACGGAACTGACAAAGTTGTTGTGGCCTTTTAAAGTTGCTACTTCGCTGTAAGTTTTTCCATCTCTGGAAATTTTTTTTTCTAATTCAAGCTTTTTACACAACGTGATGGATTTATAATAATCGATTAATTATTAAGAATGCGGTGCAATTTACAGGATAGCCGTTTAAATCAAAGGAAAAAAATTCGCGCACATTTTCTGGCTGGCAAAAATGTTATCATTGGAGTTAAAAACATACGAACTCACAAAGCTGAACATTCTTTCAATTAAAGTAATCAAAACTGAACAGCAAATTAAAACACTCAAAATTGCACGCTTTCCAATTTTAAGCTTTAAAAATTAAAGTTGAAGAAATTTTTAATTCACATTTTCACAATTAACAATTTAAATTAAATGCCGTTAAACTACAAAAATTTTTACTTTTCTAAATTGAACAGTTTAAAGATTTCTGGTTAAAAACTATAAATTCATACTATCATTTTCAATAATATAAATTAAAACTAATGCTCTCTTTCAACTCAAATGAATAAAAATATTTAAAATAAAATATGTCGCGCTTCCAATATAGTAAAAAATTGAAAAAAGTTCCCATCCTGCACATGAATGTTAAAAATATAAATTTGCCTCCGTCACTCAGTAAAAATGTTAAAATTAAAAAATTGTCCAAAATTACTTCCTCTCACTACTTAATAAAATTGGTCTAGGTTAGAAAAAGTTTTAAACCAAAAATTCCTCCCTTTTAAAGATTAATTTTCAACCAATAAGTTTAATTTTCTGCAAAAAATATACAATTGCCGCAATTTACACGGATTTTAGAAAAAAATAGTTTGTTTTTTAAAAGAAAAATATCAATTTTCAACCAAATAATTCAATTTTTATTCAAAGAATTTTCTATGAAAATGATAAATCTTCATTAAAAAAATTAATTTTCAGCAGAACGGTTTTTTCAACCAAGTAAATTTGTTTATCATCTAAAATACGAATTTTTTTAACTAAAATGATGAATACTTAACTGGAATACTTGAATTTTCAAAAAAAAAGAATCTTTAAACACACAGATTTATTTTCAAATGAAAAAAAAATTTCTACCATACATGTCGATTTTCTACAAAAAAAAGTCGATTTTTTTAAACAAAATACGCGAATTTTCAACGAAATAAATGAATTATTAATTTAAAGAGAAAATTTTCAACTGGAATAATTAAATTTTATGTCTACTCAATTTTTAACAAAACACTTGAAGTACTCTCTTTTTCTAAAATTTAGAAAGATTTTTTAAACTACTTTCTTAAAATAATTAAAAGAATAAAAACTTGAAGTTTGCTACGATTGAAGTAAATTCCCGATTTTGTCATTCAATTCCCGGTAATTTTCCGATCAAGTCGCCACTCTGTAAACTATTAAATAAATAAAATTAGGTTTTAATTTCACATTCCAATTCTTTGGAAGTCAAATTTATAAAAAGCTTATGTGTGGGGCAAACAAGTTTTTTTTTTTTTTGGATGACACTATTTTTAAAGTATATGAAAAAGGTGACAGTTGAACTTAACATTTAAAATTGTTCAAATGGAACTTATTTCAAATTGCATTATATTATGCGATTAGATAGGTTTTTTTTTAATTTGGTCAAATTCTCGGTGAAAAAATAAATGTGGAATTGTTATTTTTAATTAATATAGAGTAAATATAGATTGAAACATAACCGAAAAATCATACTGCAAACAAAAAACTCTAAAATATGAAAATAAAAGCAGGATAATAGGTGTCATCCTCATATAGGTAGTTTATGCATAAAAACATTTCTCAAATTGTGTTTTGGAAGGCTTCCAAAATCTAATCTCTCAAATTTTGCTTGTTCATCCTGCCTTCAGTGAAAACAGATTTTCGCCACCTTTTCAAATCTCATAATTTGCAATTGACAAACTGATTTTACAATGAAAAGTCCTATAAAAATTAAACAATAACTAGAGATGTTAAAGAACTTATACTATAATAATATGAAGTTTTATACCCGCTTGGTTTCCAGAGGCGAGCAGTTTTGTCTCTGGAGGTAGACACAATACTTCCGTCTTTACAAGTCGCCAGAGCTCGCACATCGAGTTTATGCCCAACAAGTGTGCAGCTTAATTTATAGGGCGTTGCAGCCATAACGCACACTTAAGACAGGATTAAAAAATTCCCAAAACTTTTAATCCTTTTCAATATTATATTGTTTAGTTTACGCAGGCTCTGAAAAATACACCGCAAACTGCCGCAAACGCAAAGGCAAAGAGGTTATCTAGGAATCGAGCTCTGCTGTCAAGCAGGATCGTAGTGAAGAGCACAAGTGCCGCCATTCAAAAATTATTACAAACAGATACAAATTATTCATTTACATTTATTCATAAAGTTTATTTTGATTCGGAACAATTTTTTGCATAATTTAGAGTTATAAACTTTTTTCTCAATGAATTTAAAGATTAAGAAATAAAATTTGAAGCAAATTCTGCTACGCTACTGCTTGATTTCTGTACGATTCCATTATTTCCTGCCGTCGGTAAGGCAGATTATAAGAGTAATCACCTTATAAAGATGGTAGTGAAGGGTAAATGGCAAATTCTCGCGGTTGACCGTTGAAGTATAGGAGTACGAGCAAATGCGGTCGTTTCTTGACGTGTCTGCTTGACGTTCTCCACGTTCTCGTGTACGGGGTGAAGGGGTTTAGATTGCCTGTATTCCGGACAGACAATCTGGGACCGTGTGACAGGTGCGGGGAATTCCAATAATCTGTGAATGCGGTGAAGAACGGCTTTGAATAAGTCGAAGACGTGGAGTCTGTAGCTGTGCAATATAATCATGAAGGATTTTAGGGAGAACCGTGAAGTTTTGACAATATTGTTTCTCTGTTTACTGTGGTATATAATATCCAGCACCAACAATGTGGTGGGAAAAACATTACTGTCAGATTTCCCGTACCCGCTGACAGCCACGATGGTGCAACTAACCTCAATCACCATCTACTCGGGGCCCTTCTTCAACCTTTGGGGTGTGCGAAAGTACGCCAATGATATAACCTGGGGATATTACTTTCGGTTAATCGTCCCCTTGGCATTAGGCAAGTTCCTTGCCAGCGTTTTCGGCCACGTCAGCATTTGGAAAGTCCCTGTGTCGTATGCTCACACTGGTATGTACTGACATTTTTTCGGTGTGTTATTTGACAGTCCACGTGCTTCCTTCCTTCCTTGCTTCCAGCAGGTTTGGCTCTGATGAATCCGTAACCTCTGATCGATTTTTATCTGGCACTTCATTCTAATCATTCCTAATTTATAAGAACATCCACATTTTTTAATCCTCATTTTTTGTGCTATGTCCTGATTTTTCATATTTTTGGTTTAAGATTCAACCGTTTTGTAGAAAAATTGTATTTTTAGCATGAAAATTCAAGATTTTCAATTATTTTTTTTATTTTTTGACTAAAAAATATTTCTTGGTTTTAAATTAGTTTTGTTTGTTTGTTGCAAAATTCATCTTTTGTCGTAGAAATTTATTCCTTTTCAGCTAAAAATGCAACGGCTTAGTTGAAAAGTAATTTTTTTATCAAAGATAATTAACTATTTCGTTGAAAATTTAACCATTTTATTGCAAAACTGTTTTTAACTGGTTAAAAATGAAATTTTTAATTAAAATTTTGTTTAAAAATTTGTCTTTTTTTGTGGAAAATTCATTGATAACCATTTTACTTTTCGTTAAAAATATATCTTTCCTAGTTGAAAATTCATATATTTTTTTGAAAATGGCTTTTTTTTAGAAACTTAATCTTTATGATTAAAAATTCGTCTTTTTGGTCGAAAACTCAACTATTTGGTAAAATTTTGTTTTTTAATTTATTTATGATTCATTAATATAATTTAAAATTAATTTATTCAGCTAAAAATTCATCTTCTTTAGTTGGAAATTGATTTACTTAGATACAAATTCATCTTTAGTTAGAAATTGATGTCTTTAGTTTAAAATTTAACTATTTTGTTGACAATTAATTTTTTAACCGCACATTTAGTTACTTTTATAGTAGATTATTAATCTGCTAGGTAAAAAATTAATCGTTTTGCTTAAAGATTCGTTTTTTGTGGTAAAAATAAATGTTCTTAGTTGAAAATTCATTTTTAGTTAAAGATACGTCATTTTAAGCCAAATAACGTACAATATGTAAAATGTCAAGAGAAGAAAAATGTTGCTCTTTGAATGCCCTACAAGATTATCATAACAACTTTTTGAATTTGCTTGAAAAATCGAATGTTCATATTTTGAAAGCATAAGAAATAATGGAAAATCCAAAAATTACATTTTTTCATTGAACAATTTCACAGTATTTTAAAGATTCTCATATATATATATATATATACATGGGTTTACAAAATATATGTATATTGTTTTGTTTTGGCAGAAGTTGCAATAAAATGTTTAATAACAACATTTTTTTAAAGAATGTGCATTTTTTTAAATGAGACAATGAAATTGCGTTTGTTTTAATGCCAATGAATTTTACGAATTGTAATAATGTACATTTATGAAAATGATATGCAATCTGAGGGATAAACTCATGTGCGAGGCACGAGATACGTGATGAGAATATGTGCGTTAAAGCCGAAGGAGCTTTAACGAAAGGGAATTCAAAGCACCAAATTACTGTGGTCGAAACTTTGACATTTAGTTTTAAAAAGTCTGTGAACGAGTGTGGGAAATATACAATGACAGAGTGCGTAGCGTGAGGTAAATACATTTTCGAGCGCGAAGCGCGAGAACCAACAGTCGGGCACCCTAGGTAAAACTCTTTTTCTCAGACAATTATTTTTTTTAACTGAAAATTTAACTACTCCATATTTGGCTGAAAATGAATCTTCTTTAGTTGAAAATCTAAATAATTAGTTGAAAATTTATGTATTTTGTTGACAATTCGTCTTTTGTGGTAGAATATTAATCTTCTTGGTAAACAATTCATCGTTTTGTGTGGCAATTCATTTATTTGATTAAAAACTTAACTATTTTTTAAAAAATATATATATTTTTTTGGTTCTTTTTTTTTGTTTTGAATTCGACAGTTTCGCGTTTCAAACTAAAATCTTTTTTTGATTAAAATATAAACTATTACATTTTTCGTTTTACATTCAAGTACTTACTTAAAAGTAGAAATACTTTAATCTTTTTTTGTTGTGGAAAATTAAGGCATTTTTTGCAAATTCGCTTTAAATTGGTTGAAAATGAATTTTTTAACTAAAGAATGAACTATTCTAGTTTTGTTAAAAAGTGTATTTTTTTTAATTCTTTTTTTTTGTTAAAAATAATTTCTTATTAAATGAAACTATAACTATTTCATTTTTGGTTCAAAATTATCCTTATTGGTTGAAAATTAATTTATTTTGTTGAAAATTCGTTTTTTAGTAGAAATATAATTTTGTAAACTAAAAATTTAACTACTCCTTATTTGGCAGACAATTCATCTTTTATGATAGAATCTTCTTGGTAAACAATTAATCTTTTCGGTTGACAATTCTTTTCTTTGGTTGAAAATATAACAGTTATTTAAAAATTCGTTTTTTATGGTGAAAGTTAATCTTTTTAGTTGAAATTTTTTTTTATAAGGATTTCTCATTTTAGTTCTAAATTAATTTCTTTGGTTAAATATTCATCATTTTGGCTGAACATTAATTGTTTCGGGAAGAGTCAGGGAAAGTTAATTTAGGGAATTTCGAAATTAGTATTTGGTAGCAACTCTGATTTTTTAATAACGCACCTGAAGTTAAATTGTATTAGGGATTAGGAAAATTAAGAGTTAAATAGGTTGAGAAGTGAGATAATGTAACTTTTCAACAGTAACTGGTTTTTTTTTAAACTCCATTGTAGTACAATTTTAATTTAAACTTTTTCAAACCTAAAATTGTGAATTAAACAAACTTGATATAAACCATTTAAATAACACAAGTTTAGACGATTTAAAGTGGGACAACTTTGAATTCACAATGCTCGAAATTTAAAGTCAACATTTTTAATAAATAAATTTAAATAAACCCATTAAAATCTGAAAAATTTATGATTGAATGCATTTGTTTTGGAACAAATTTTCAATTTTAAACAGATTAAAATAGACATGATTTTAATTTGAAGCCGGAAGAATGGAATATTTAAAAATGTTTTTATTGTTAAAGCCTCTCCATATTTTCCACCTGACTAGAGACTAGTTTTATCTGACAAATAAATTGTTGAGGAATGTAAAAGCAGAACGTTTTTGTACAATAAAAAGTACGGTGCACTGGCAATAATTTTTTGCTTGAATGTACACAGTTATTATATTATCTGCATTATATAATATTACATTTATTCGTGAAAACACATATTCGTATAACAAATATTGTGAGTTTTATGTGGGCTAAATTACTTTTGTGGCCAGGACAATTTTTTTCAGTTGTTTTGAATTCTAAGTCTTCAATATTATATAGAACTTCGAATTTTAAATCATTCAAATTAAGGATTTTTTAGGTTCGACAATTTACAATTAAAAATTATGCGAGTTTTCAAGTTTTACAATCAACATTTCTGCAATGTTGATGCTTTATAATTTATATTCTAAATTCCTTTAGTTTGGAAGATTGAGAATGAAAAACTGGACTTTTGAATTAAAACTTGAAAAATTGTTATTTATACATGTTTATAATTAAATAGTTTTCAAATGTAGTTTTTCCAAATTGATTAAAAAAAATATACCTATTTCAAAAAGATGTTTAAAATTGTACGAGTTATATATAATATACATTTAAAATTAAACAATTTGGCTAATTTCAAATTTCAAGCATCTGCGAAATGGATCAGTGTCGAAAATGGAAGACATTAGTAAGACTTAAAAATACCCAGAAATACTTTATTATCAATCTTCAAAGAAATAAAATTATAATGTAGAATTGTGAATGTCATAATGTTGTCTCTTATGTATCCTCTTACATTCTATGAAAATGAGCAAATATGTGTTTATCACCTATACATACAGTACTAGTCACTTATTAAAAAAACTAATAATCATTTATGAGCTGTTACGGTAATAATTTCGAGTAAAGTGCAATAACTCGTCTATCTAATCTTTATTTCTTTTTTAAAGTGAAGATTTTCTGTTTTATTATATTCTAAGAATATTATATCTATACTGAAGAGTCTGGGAACAGCTGTAAAATTAACGCCAAGTTGTTTTCTCTTTTACAAGGGGTTATTAACTTCGAAAATCTTTTTCAAACTCACAATCGTTGTAATTCTCTAAGTTGTGTAGAAATCATCAAAATCAGCTTTATAACATTGTCAAGATTTTGGAGATCCTAAAATTAAAAATAGTTGCGAAACAGTTGAAAATCTAGCCGGAAATCTATGAAGTGGATAACAAAAATTAAATTTTTAGCTAAAGCTTTGAAATTTTAAATTTACTACCATTTTTGTTGTACTGTCAGGGTGTTCACTGGAAACCGCTGGAAACCGGGAAATGACCGTGGATTTATTTTTTGGCCGGGAATTTGACAAGTTAAAAAAAATCTTTTCAAGTTTGATTTCAACCATTTTTTATATAATTAGCTAATAATATGATATGACTATAAAATTGTTTAGAAGAATAAAAAACATTTCCTAAGAAAATTGAAAATAATTTTTTAATTTTAAAAATTAGTGTTAAGAGAATATTTAGAAAGATTTAGAAAGATTTACAAAATTATCAAAAATAAATGTGGAAGATTTGCAGGAAAATTTTTTATTTGGAAAGATTTTTAAACAATTATGAGGTTAATTTTTAGAAAAATTTGAAATATTTTAAAAGATGTATATAAATAAATATTGAACACTCATAATTCATGAAAATAAATCTAGTAAGTTGAAGAGGTATTTAGAAGCTCTGAAAAGATTCAAAATTAATTTAAAATTTGAAATGATTTTCGGTGGAAATAGCCCAAAACTTAATTTAAAATAAAATATAGTTTTTTTTGCAGATTTCTAACAAATTTTTTTTTTAACTTTGTATTTTGAAAAGTTAATTTTATACTTAAAGAGATTTAAAAATTTTTCCTAAATTGTCAAAAATGAATCTGGAAGATTTTAAGGAAATATTTTTAATTTTTCAATATTAAAAGAAAATTGAGGAAGAATTCGAATCATTTTAAAAGATTTTCAGAAGCTCTGATAAAATGTCAAGCGTAACTCATTGAATAAATTTCAAACAACATATAGATGTTTCAAGGTATTGAAATAAAATTTGAAAGCTTTTTAAGGATTTTGAAACTATATAAAATAAAAATAACTAATCTTTTAATTTAAGAAGTGTTCAGCTTATAACAAAAATTTAATCTTTCAATTTTTAATATATCTAGCTTAAAATTGCTTGCAGCTCAGTTTTTATTACTTCAAATTGAAAGATTTTGGCTTGAGAGTTAGATTTTTTTAAATTACATTGACTGTGAAAATTGTTTGCGAACCGGGAAATCATCGGGAATTATTTTTTTGATTAAAACGGCCACCCATATTTATGGAATGACTATCAATAACTTGAGTATCTCATTGCACAGTCATATGATACTAAACGAAATTTGGCTTTGTCCCAGTAAAGGCTACAATGCCGCTCTTCACGGTGGCGCTCTCGAGGATAATTCTGCGTGAGAAGCAGACGTGGAAGGTGTACTTGAGCCTGATGCCAATTGTGGGAGGAGTCGCAATTGCAACTTTAACAGAATTAAGTTTCAACATGATAGGACTCATGAGCGCCTTGGCATCAACGATGGCTTTTTCGCTACAAAATATTTACTCAAAGAAGGTAATGATAGTGTATTTTTACCAGAAGTTTAAACACGTTGGCTGACATTTCAAACATAATAAATTACAGGGACCCTACCTGGAAATATCAGAGAATTTTGTTTGAAGTCAGATAATTTTTTCGTTAGCTTGCTTAATTTTTTTATATTGCAATATTAAATTGAATAAAAATGATTCTTCATTTTTAAAAGTAGCTTTATATTAATATAGTAAACAATTTTTTTAAAAATGCATTTCTTTTGCTTTGAAATCAATTTTTTAAAAGTGTGAATTAACCTTTTTGGGTTTTGGTTTAATATTGCTCGGTTTTAGTTAAAAATTCAAGTATCTGGTTGAAAATACATGCATTTTGTTTAAAATTCGTTCATTTTGGTTAAATTTTGTTATTTTTTATTAAAAATGTATTAGTTCATCTTTGGTTGAAATATGAACTAATACATTTCTTGTTTGGAATTTATGGTTTTTGAAAGGAAATTTAATTTATTGGTTGAAAGTTATTCTTTTGTGAAAAATTAATGTGTTGTTGTTAAAGATTCATTATTTTTATTGAAAATTCAACTCCTTGGTTGAAAAATGAGCTATGTTGTTGAAAATTCGGTTTTCTTTGCTGACAATTTACCTATTCTAGCTGCAGTTTAAACTGTTTTGTTAAAAATTTATTTGTTTTGTTTTTGAATAATTAAATTTTTTTACTGAAACAATATTTTTTACTGATTCAATATTTAGTTAAAAAATTAACTTTTTCAGTAAAAACGTTGAGTTTATTGGTTGAAAATTAATCTCTTTGTTGAAAATTTAATTATTCTAGTTAAAGATTCATAATTTTGTTAGCAAATTAATGTTTTTGGTTTCAAATTTAAGTGATGAAGAGTCATCATTTTTATTTGAAAATTCGTTGAAAATGAATTTTTTAACTGAAAATGTAACTATTCAATTGTTTTTTTGATAATTTATCTTTGTACTTTAAATATGATGTTTTTAATTTTCTATAAAATTCGTCTTCTTTTGAATATGATAATGCAAATTCTTGGTTGAAAATTTATATATTTTTTTGAAAGATCATCTTTGTGATAGAAAATTCATCTTCTTCTTTAAAAATAAGAGTACTTGGTTCACAATTGAACTCTTTTCTAACAAAATTTGTCTTTTTATTTGAAATCCATCTATTCCAGATGAAGATTTATAATTTTAGTTGGAAATTAATTAGTTTTGTTTAAAATTCAACTATTTGGTTAATAATTATTCATGTTTAGTTGGAAATTTAACTTTTTTTTAAAAATTCATAAATGTTTTTGAAAAATCATTTTTCTTAGTAGAAAGTGAATCTTCCTGGTTTAAAAATTCATTTTTTTCCCTTTAAAATGAAAGTATTGTAGTTTTAAAGGTATTGCATTTTGTTTCTACTGTTAAAGAATTGTAATTGATCATTTTAGTAATTAATTCATCCTTTTGTTTGAAAATAAAACAACTTGGTTAACATTTAAATTAAATTTGTTTTAAAAATAAATCTGTTTTTATTTTGGGAAAACAATTTTTTGACTAAAAATCTAACATTTCATTTTTTGTTCAAAACTGGCCTTTTTTAGTCAAAAATTAAGCTTTTCGTTTGAAAATTTAACCGTTTAATGTTTGAAAACTAACCCTTTTGGTTGAAAATTCAGCTATTTCGTTAAAAATTCATCAACCTTTTTGAATGTCCAAATTTCTACGTGAAAAGTTAAAAATTTGAATCGGTTTAAATTTAACTTAAATATGCACCAAAGTTTAAGTATAAGTAGATCAAAGAAAATTTTATTTAAATTATTATTCAAATTCGTGAACTTTAGAGACAAATTCAATAAATGATTAATCATTTTTTCAGTGCGATGTAATTAATTAATTAATCTGTCGTGCTAAAATATTGAAGAATATCTTGTAATATCAATCAAATTCTTATCAACTAAAAGAAAACATTATTGACAATAAACTTGCGGTAAAATTATACCTGGGAAAAAACCTGAAATTGTGAGGGAATTTTTTCCCAGGATTTGATTAGACACCCTGAGTTAATTCTTTAAACCTGCTCTTCTCTTTTTTTCCAGGTACTGCACGATACAGGAATTCACCACTTAAGACTGCTCCTCGTCCTAGGACGCTTAGCTTTATTCATGTTTCTGCCTGTATGGTTAGTCTCTGATTTTCGAAATTTGCTCCACGATCCCGAAACTGGCGCCTCAGTTGACATCAGCACTAGAATTCTCGGGCTTCTTGTTCTCGACGGGTTTCTTAACTGGTTGCAGAACATCATCGCCTTTTCCGTCCTTTCAATCGTCACACCTCTGACTTATGCAGTGGCTAGTGCTAGCAAACGAATTTTTGTAATTGCAGTAACACTGCTCGTTCTAGGAAATCCGGTAACCGGGCTCAATGTATTCGGAATGACGATGGCCATTCTGGGGGTGCTTTGCTACAATAAAGCAAAGTATGATCAGCGACACGCCAACAAAAAAACAACAGTGCTTCCACACTATAAAGGCTCAGTCGAAAATGGCCGCACCAATTTTATGGTGAATGGCTGGGCCAAAGAAACGCATAGACTTTATGCTGTCTAGTTTGAAATTTTTTGTGTAATGGACATTGGCATGAACGTATGCATCTTCTCTGATTAAGTCTCAGTGAAAAATAGTCAAGTTTCTTTTCAGGGTGTCTACTCCAATCATGGGAAAATATTCCCTGACAATTCCAGTTTTTTTTCAGTTTCAATATTTCGCATTTTTTTATACAATCGACTCGAAATATGTGTACAGTTTCGCGAGTTTATTATAAATAATGTTTTTTTTTCAGTTTCTAGCGATCTCATTAATATGTTTAATTTAGAAAGCTTTGAAAAATTATATTACAAAATATTCATAAATATATTAGCACCATCAATTATTTAAATAATTAAGTAATGCTAATAACATAA
Source organism: Druon quercuslanigerum (assembly GCA_010014905.2). Lineage (NCBI taxonomy): Eukaryota > Metazoa > Arthropoda > Insecta > Hymenoptera > Cynipidae > Druon > Druon quercuslanigerum. The sequence continues at coordinate 26,286 of JAAAKG020141937.1, forward strand.
TTAATCAGATACAACTTAAATTGCCCTCAAATTCCTAACTTTTCGAATAAGAAATTAATTTTCTACCGAAAAATACGATTTTTCAACATAAGTCGTGGATTTACAACCAAATAGTTGAAATTTCAACTAGAAAAGATCAATTTTTATTTGAATAATTGAATTTAGAACTGAAAAGAAGTTTCCCACAGAAAAAAGTTCAACGAAGTGGTCAATTTTTAACTAAATTAATTATAAATATTCTATTGAAATAATAGAATTTAAAAAATGCATTTTCAAATTAAATAGCTTATCTTTTAATTGAGAAGTTTTAATATCAAAAAATAATAATAATTTTCCACCAAGAAAAAAACAAATTTTCAACCAAAGTGATGAGTTTTCAATTAAAATGCTGATTCTTTAACTGAAACAAGTGAATTTTAATCTAAGAAAATGAATTTTTAAATAAAATCATAAATATGTAACTGGATTACTTAAATTTTTAACCAAGTAGATGAATTTTTGAACAAGAAGATTAATTTTCTGCTATAAAGACGAATTGAAAAAAAACAATGAATTTCAACTTAAAAAGAGAAATTTCCAACAAAATAGTTGATTGTGCAACTAAAAAAGATTCTTTTTTAACCTTAAACAGAATAATTAAATTTTCAGTTAAAGAAAATTGTAATGAAATTTATGAATTTTAACTAAAATTATGAATCTTTAACTAGAATAATTTATTTTTAAACCAAAAAGATTAATCTTTAAATGGAACAATTGAATTTTTAACCAAAAAGATGAATTTTTAAACAAGATAATTCATATTCTACTAAAAAATACAATTTTTAAACAAAAATGGAGATGTTTAATGAACATAAAAAAATAAAAAAATAATAATTTTCAACCGAAAAGAAAAAAATGTTTCAAACAAAGTGATGAATTTTCAGCTACTGTTTTATGAATATTTAACTAGAATAATTGAATTTTCAAACAGAGATTAATTTTTAACCAAGAATAATTGATACCACAAAATACGAATTTACTGCAAAAAAAATTGTTTTGATTCAAAAATTGAATAGTTAAATTTCCAGTTAAAAAAATCAAGTCTATCCTCCAACGAAGTAATTAAGCTTTCATTCTAAAGAAGACGAATTCTGAATGAAAAATGTTGTCCCATATACTTGATTTTTGAACCAAAATCAATAAATTTTCAGTTCAAAGAATCAAGTACAAATAAAAATAAGAACGAATTTTCAACAAAATGGTCAAATGCAGTAATATGAAGCTTCTTTTACAAAAAAAGAATCACAGTTTTACAATTTTATAGTGCGATTCGTAGAAAAATGAAGCATGCTCTCGAAAAAATTCCCTGACATGTCCGGGTTTTTCCTGGCAAATAAAAATACCCTCAGAATTCCTGGTCATCTACGTTTTCTAGCTAAGGTAGACACCCTGCTCTTTAAATTGCAATAGAATTTTAAGTGATTCAGAACAAGTAACTCATAGAATTTGAGAAGAAATTGAGAGAGAAAATTCATTCATTTTGATTAACTGACGACGTGGACGTGCCCCTCTGGCGAGCTGGTTTTCTGTTTCCTGACTTCCGACTTTGTTAAGCGATGAGACTGCTGGTAATGCCTGAACGATAGATTTCAATTGTGAATGGGTTTTCTTGCATGTGAAAAATTTGATCGCTGGTTCGATCAGAGTCATTTTATTCTACTCACCTGGAAAACCTGGAATTGTCAGGCAATTGATTTAATCTCATGGAATTTTTTCGAGAATATGTTGAACATTTTTTTAAATTCGTAATATAAAATTAAACAAAGGGTTCGTGGTCTAAACTTGTTAACTGACATTTCAGAAATTTTACACGGCGATGGATAATGGTTTTTCGGACCTATAGTGTAGATCCCAAAACGCGATTTTAGAAAATTCATTGAAGAAAAACTAAAATGAATTTTGCCGTTTCGTTTGCGGGATATTAAAAAAATGTCAGCAGGTTTAGACCGTGGACCCTTCAAACAAAAATGTCTTTTCTTTTCCAAAAGTGGCCTTATATTACTGGATTTAACTAATCTGTTTAACGTTTTTTTTTTGGGTTGAGAATTTAAATATTTTTGTATAAATTCATTTATTTAGTTGAAAGTTGATATTTTCCGACCGATAGTTAACTGCCATGAAGCAAATTCGTCTCTTTGGTTTAAAAATACAACAATTTGGTTGGAAATCCAACTATTTTGGTATCAAATTCAACTATTTGGTTAAAAATGAACTTTTTTGATAAAAACTCAAATTGTTTTGTCGAAAATTCGACTCTATTGTGAAAAAATAATCTCTTTAGTTTGAAAATTCAACAATTTAGTTTCAATTTGTTCCCTCGCTTGCCTGACAAATCTTTGTGGGTAGAAAATTAACCTTTTTTGTTAAAAGTTCGTATTCAATTTTCAAAACTTATCTCTTTTAGTAGAAATGTCATTTTTTTAAAGTTAAAAATGCATCGTTTAAGTTAACAAATTAATCTGTTATGGTTCAGGACTAAAATACTTTGTTGAAAACTCACCTCTTTTGGTTGAAGATTCATAATTTTAGTTGAAAATTCATCTTTTTCATTGAAAATTGAACTATTTTGATAGAAATTCCTATAGTTCTGTATGAATTTGTTTTTAACAGAACATTTAATTATTCTATTTTTGGTCGAAATTTTATATTTTTAAATGAAAATTCAAATATTTGCTTGGAAATTCGTGCATTTTGTTAAAAATTCAATGTTTTGCTTAAAAATTCCACATTTTTATTAAAATTTCTACTCTCTCTTGATTGAATCTTTATTGGTTGAAATGTCAAGTTAAACATTCATTTTTAACATTTTAATTTGAAGTTTATCACTTTGTTTGGAAATTTAACTGTTTTGTTGAAAAATATATTCGTTTAAACTGAAGATGCATGTATTTTGTTTAAAATTTAACCATTTCTGTTAGAGATTCATCATGATAGTTGAAAATTCATCATTTCGGTTAAAAATGTAATCTTTTTGTTAAAAATTCTTTTTTCTCTTGGCTAATAAGTAATTTATTTAACAGAAAATTTAACTATTCAATTTTTGGTTGAAAATTTATCTTTTTAGTTAAAAATTCATCCTTTTTCTTGACTGGAAAATATGTCTTCGTTGAAAGTTAGTATTTTTTGGTTGACTTCAACTGCTTTATTTGAAATTAAGGTATTTTTGGTTGAAATATCGAACGTTATGTTTTTCATTGAGAAGTAATCTTTTTGGGTTAAGATTCATCATTTCAATTGAAAATTCTTCAAAAATGAATAATTGTTTTATTAGTATTTATTATTTAAAACCTTTCTAAATTAAAAATATTAATTGAATCAGAGTTACTTCTTCAAGTGAAAACCCAGTTATTTAATTCCACATATTAATACAAGTTTTTTTCACATTTAGATATTTAAAAAGACTAAAAAACATTATAATTTACTCGTTAAATTGTCTATATTCTCCGCCTTGATGGTTAAAAAAATTCGAAAGACTTAAACGGAAAATTAATTTTATTATGAAAAATGTTACCTTGAAAAAGCCTGGAATTGTCAGGGAATTTTTTTCCAGGTTTTGAGTAGACACCCTGTGTCAGAGTGTTCGTCAGAAGTTGCGATTGTAGTAATTCTTGTACATTTGTAGACATAAGAAATGCGCACCTGTTACAGTTAGAAAATTCCGAATCAGTATTGTTGTAGAATTACGGGATTTTCATGACTACATTTTTGAACGCTGCTTTATTGCGTAAAACTAAATATTTACGTAAATTGGGGTCTGCGAGTGTACGTTTTTGCATCGTAGCCAAAGAAACTAATTTTAATTAAATCAAAGGAGATGCAAATTGGAAGTAGATAGGTAATTGATATGTGGGTGTAAAATTTTCTAACTCTACGATTAAATTTGCCGAAATGATAAAGCGCAGCCCATCATATTTATTTAGGGTGACCTCTGAACTGGGAAATTTTAGAGATCTGAAAAAAAGGGAAAATACTAGGACTTTTTTCCGACATTTGAAAGCCTGGAAATTTTCTTGGATTTTTCACGAGAATCTTGAATTTGAATGTTTTTCTTGCTTTTAAAACAATTTTCGAGGGGTTGACCACTCGATTTTTGAGTATACACCAGATTTTAAAAGGTTAAAAAATAATTCTAAAGACTTGAAAATATTTCCAAGCTTTTATAATATTTAAACGAATTTGAAAGTTTTAAAAAGAGTTCATGGATTCACGCACAAGATTTCAAAGATTTCATAAAGATTTTGAGTATTTCACAAAGATTTTAAAACTAACAAAAGATTTCAAAGATTTAAAATATTTTAAAAAGAGTACAGTACACCAAATGTCACAAAACTTTTTAAAGAGTAAAAACGATTTCAAAATATTTTAGAAGATTTCAAAATATTTTGTAAAGATACCAAATATTTTAATGTTTTTAAATTAATACAAAAGATTTCACAAAAAATTCTTAAGGATTTCAGAAGATTTCAATCATTCTAAAGATTTCAAAAAGGATATATTACACCAGATTTGAAAGATTTTAAACAATTTCAAAAGGTTTCAATAAATTTGAGGTTTCACATGATAACAATGATTTCAGAACAACGCAACAGATTGAAGAAACAGAGATTAGAGAAAGATTTCACAAATCTTTCGAAGATTTCATTAAGATTCAAAATATTTCAAAACATTTTACAAAGATTTAAAATATTTTGCCAACATTTTAAGAATTTCAAAAGGTTTTACCATTTTCTGAAAGATTTCACAAAGATTTCACAGAAATTTCACAAAGATTTCTAAGAATTCAAGGATTTCAAAGGTTGTACAATTTTTCAAAAGGATTTCACAGAAGTTTCACAAAGATTTCAAATATTTCACAAAGATTTTTTAGACATTTCGCAGAAATGTCACAAAGATTTCAAAGAATTCAAGGATTTCAAAGATTTTAAAAAGATTTCAAAAAGATTTCACAGAAACTTCACAAAGAATTTAAGGATTTTAATAGTTTCACCATTTTTTAATATTTCACACAAAATTTTACAAAGATTTAAAAGAATTCAAGGATTTCAAAGATTTGACCATTCTTTGAAAAGATTTGACAAAGATTTCAAAGAATTCAAGGATTTCAAAGATTTTACAATTTTTACAAAGGGTTTCACAGAAGTTTCACAAAGATTTCAAAGAATTCAAGCATTTCAAAGATTTCAAAAATTATTCAAAAAGATTTCACAGAAACTTCACAAAGAATTTAAGGATTTCAATGGTTTTACCATTTTTTCATATTTCACAAAAAATTGCACAAAGATTTAAAAGAATTCAAGGATTTCAAAGATTTTACCATTGTTTGAAAAGATTTCACAAAGATTTCATTGAAATTTCATAAAGATATCAAAGAATTCAAGGATTTTAAAGATTTTACAATATTTACAAAGGATTTCACAAAAGTTTCACAAAGATTTTTTAGAAATTTCTCAGAAATTTCACAAAGATTTCAAAGAATTCAAGGATTTCAAAGATTTTACAATTTTTTTAAAAGATTTCATAGAAATTTCACAACGATTTAAAAGATTTTACAAAGATTAAATTTAAAAATGGCAAATACTTCAAAAGATTTCGACGAATTCATAACAATTTCAAAAGATTTCCAAAATTTAACATAAAACTGAAGGACTTCAAAGACTTTACAAATATTAAAAAATTGTCTCATGATTTCACAAAGACGATTGATGTTCGCAAAAAATTAAGAATTAATTTATTTATGATTCTGCTTTCCTTAGAAATTGTTGGTCAATAAAAAATGACATGCCTCATTTTTTACATGTGCAACAAACTGTTATTTGATTATTTGACGTAAAAAAGGAGACCTGGAAATACTTGATATCTTGACCTGGGACACCTGGAAAAAAACCTTGAATTTTGTTCCTAGGAATCGCTTGACATTCTGCATCTGTACCATCAATATTCTATAATTTCTGAAAATAATTCTTTTCAGTATGTCTATTTTTTATTGTAACAACGCAATTTTTCAGATGAAACCGAATGGCTGTTTGTACAGATTAAAAACTATGTAATTTAGGGCATTCGATGGTGTGTGCGTGGGACGTATGCGGGAGAAAGTGTTCTAGAATCTAGGTAAAAGCAATGTATATTTATTTTTATAAATAAACGCATGCGTACAAAAATATAACAGAAGCCTCGAATCAATTGCGCCAAGTATCCTTCTCAATAAATAATACAGCCTTACGCATGTAGCATAAACTTTATAGAGTCTTTGTTGCATTTTCTGATGATAAAGGTCTCGCAACAGTAAGATCCAGACGAGAACCAGCTGCTGCGATAAGAGGAACTGCGAGGCAACAGTCGCAGTCTTCGGTGCTTGAATCGTTGACTCGTAGAATTCGGTCGTAGGGTCTTAAGATTCCATCACAAGGTCCACCTGGCCTTAGTCGATTTATGTACACTCCCCGTTCGTATAATCCGTCCGAAACTGAAAATCCAAAGTCTTCGTAAACCGGATCTTTGTGCAGACAGACGTGGACGACTTGCTGATTTCTTGTTTCAGAACTGCTGCGTTCTTGAGGACTGGAACTGAATTTTTATTTTTATTTATATTTTTTTAACAGATGAGTATAATAGATTATAATTCCAGATAAAAATAGTGCGATGCACGTTACCCGCGCGGCATGCGACGCACGTGATACGTGTAGAATGTCGTACATATGCGTCGCGTTTTATGATAAGGTCTATTTTTGGTGTAGAATTTGTTTTGTGATTAAGTTTTGTGATTAGCATCTATTTTTAGGTTTAGAATTAATTCAATATATTAATTGAATCAAAGATACTTTTTCAATTGAAAAAACACTTATATCATTTCAAATATTAATTATACGTTTGGGTAGATATTATTAACATATTATAATATTAGAGGCAAGGTGTTGTCACAACAATACCCAAATGGAAAAAAAATCTTAAATAAAAAATAAAATAAAACGTGACGAAAATATATAATGAACACACATATACTATACCGACCAGAAAAATTTCAAAAATTGATGGATTTAACAAACTCAACACGGTTTTAAAGTTTAAGTCAAGGAATTTAAAATCCCGTTGTGTTTAAAAAATATATTAAAAATTACGTTTTTTATATTAAAAAAAATTTTTTTGTCATTTTATTGCCAACAAAAAAACGTATGCCATTTTCAAAGGACTCGGCGGATTAAAAAAAACAAATAGGAAATATACGTATTTGTGTATCTTTAAAATGAGCGCAATTGTGACGATTTTAGGGGAAAAATCACTTTTTCTTTAAATTTGATTATCTGTAGACAAAAACTTCAGTGAGAAAAAATGTTTGCTTCTACACCTAGAATAAATATATACTAATAAATTTCTAATTTGGATTTTTTCCCATTTTTTGCTTGCTATTATACTTGCATGCTGTGTGTGTTATTAATAGAATCTTTTTAATATTCATAATGTATGTAACTTTTATCAAAAAAATTCCATTAATTTCAGTAAAATGTTGATGAATTTAAGGTCCAAATTAATTGCAAACAATATTTAAAAATCTCTTAAAATCATTGAAAGCCTAAGAAATCCCTCACTTTTTGTGAATAATATCTTGGAAATCCACAAAAATGTTAAAATCGCTTAAAAAATTATTAAAATCCAAAAAAACCCCTTGAAAATGTTAAAATATTTTGTAAGTTCCTTGCAACCTTATAAAATACCCTAAAATATTGCAAATTCTTTTAAACATTGAAAATTACTTTTAATTTTATTAAATAATCTAAAATATTTCAAATCCTTTAAAATCTTTTGAAATCCTTCTAAATTTTTTACAGCACTTGAAAATGCAAGGTATTTGAAAAAATACCTTAAAATGTTAAAAATCCTGTTAATCAAATCAAAACCCATATTGAATGAAGTAGGATTTAAGTAAATTTAGAAAAATTCAAATAAATTAAAAAAATTTGAAAGAATTTAGAATAAATTAATAAGAATTCAGCGTGAATTCTAAGAAATATTTTTAAATCTTTGAAACTCTACAACATACCTCACTTCTCGTCAGAAAATTCTTCAAAATCCAATAAAATATTTAAAAATCCCGTGACATTCTATGAAATCTAATGTTTCCTGAAAACCTGAAAATTTTAATAAATTGCCTTGAGAACTTAAAAAACCCCTTACAATAATTAAAATCCTCGGAAACCTTAGAAAATTCTGTGAAATCTTTTTAAATATTTTAAACCCTTACGGGTCCTGTAAAATCGTTCCATATCTCCCGAAATTCTAAAAAATTCTTTATCCTAAAATATTTCAAGCGCTTTTGAGTCCCTTCAAATTAATAAAGCTAATTTTAAAAAACCCTTGGAATCTTTTAAAATTCCCTAAAATATTTAAAATCTTTTGATACTTTTAAAAGCTCTTAAAAATGCCTTATAATTATTTATTATAATTATTCAATAAAATTACAAGTAATTTTTAATGTTTCAAAGAATTTGCAATATTTTAGGGTATTTGATAAGATTGCAAGGAACTTCCAAAATATTTAAACATTTTCAAGGGGGTTTTAAGGGTTTTAATAATTTTTAAAGCGATTTTAACATTTTTGTGGATTCCCAAGATATTATTCACAAAAAGTAAGGGATTTCTTAGGGTTTCAATGATTTTAAGAGATTTTTAAATATTGTTTGCAATTAATTTGGACTTTAAATTCATAAAAATTGTACTAAAATTAATGGAATTTTTTCGATTAAAAAAAAATCCAATTCATTTGAATTCTTTTGAATTGTTTTATAACCATTAGTCACTGTTTTGGTTAGAAATTACTAGGGTTTTAAAGATCGGATAAGATTTGAAAATATTTTTTGAAATTCACCCTTAATTCTTATTAAATTGCCCTCAACTCTTTTAAATTCTTTGAAATTCTCTTAGATTTTTTAAATTTCATTGAAAAAACCTACCTTAAAGTCGCAGGTATATCGTTAAATTTTTTTGAATGAAAAATATTGTCATATTTTAAATTGTTTTCAAGGCATTTGAATTTTTTTAATTCACCTTGAATTGTTATGAATTTCATCAACTACTTCTTGTTTGCCTTAAATTCTTCTATTTCATTCCAATTTTATGGAAATCAATATAATTTTTTTGATTTTTAAATTTTATTCTAAAGCATTTGAATTATTTTAAATTTAACTTGAATTGTTTTGAAATCTTATGAATTTATCCTGAATTTATTACCCTCTGAGCGCGAAAAAGTACCCTATGAGCCTGACAGAAAGTACCCTTTGGTCCCTACATTTTATTCCATAGGGACTGTGAGGCCTGTTAGCATCAATGATTTCCTACAAAAAAAAAAAGAGAAACAAGTGAAATATAAATTTAAATATTATAATGATTTTTAAATAACTTCTTGGCAGTTACTTATACAATTGTAAAAAGCTAGTGTTTTACTATAAATTGATTTATTGCTGTACACAGTCCTGGCTTGATTCTCGTTCTTCGTGATTTAAATATAAGTTTAAAATGTTTTTTTCAACTTGTGAATACAATGTTTTGAAATACACCATGTATTTTTAATTTCTTATGTGTATAATTATAATTTTTTGGAAATAATTTTAAATTTAGCGACTTGCGAGCGATATGCGTCGTATATGATGACGCATATGCGTGGCACGGTGGACGCATGCGTGCAGAATAAGCCGCTCGCACTGTGAGCGCATTTTGTTATCTGGGATATGTTTTTATATTTTTGACGAAAATTTACCTTTGATAGGGAGGCATGGGCAACTCCAGTTGTCCACTGTCAATGGAAGCTGTGTCCCAAAGTCTCAGGATTTCTGGTCCGCAGACTTCTCCAATTTCTCCCCAGGAATCCACTGCGCTATCGACACTGGGTAAACTTTCTCTCGCCGATCGCAAACCTCCATTTGGGTATTGTTGTATTGAATCTCCAGCTATGCTTGATTCCCTGAAATCATATCTATTAAGTTAATTTCTAATCATCGATAGTGAAGCGAGTTTATATTTTCAGAAGAGATTTCTTATTTATTAAAAAGACAACACCTTGTGTTTGATGCAAGGTCTGGTTTTCTAACGGTGAGACCAACGACAGAATTTCCAGGTCGATGTAGCAATTGTGCTGCTTCTCTGAGGTCACCAGGGTCCAATTTTTGACCATCGATTGCCAGAAGACGATCCCCAGGAGATAAGCTTCCAGTTCTATAAGCTAATGATCCTCTCCGAACTTCTGCGATTACCAAGTCCTCGTTCACTGTGAGACCCAAATCTGGTTGGCATCCAGAAGGTCTAGCCACCCGTACTGTGAATACTCCAGAACTGGGAACTACTGGTCCGCCAACTCTGTACTCTGTCACCAATTCAACCTGGAAAATTGAGACCCAAACCTTCATTTGGATGCATTTTGTTAGTGTTTGATTTTTGTATTCAATATTTTATCAAAGAAGGTTTTTAGATTAGAATTTAGTGTACGGAATCGATACGCTGGAAAAGTATTGCTAATAAAATCAAGTCAAGGAATTGAAACATAATTAACCTGGGAAGATTCGAGCATAATAGCAATTTCACTCGGTGGAAGTTCCCTCAGAATTCTTCGATTTATGGCGATGACTTTATCCCCTGGTAGAAGAACTCCACTTCTCTCTGCTGGTCCACCGGGTTCGAGCAGGTCAACAATGTAATTAAAACGATCCTCTGAAAGTTTTAGAGCGAGACCAAGTCCTCTGTGATCTGGTCTAAGGACGATGGTCAAACTTTCTTTAGTGTAGAGGGTTTGATTCGTGTTCTTCTGAGCTTGAGGTTGAGCTCTTCTTTTAATTGTCCTCGTGGAAGTACTTGGAGGCCTTGGCAAGATTTGAAGCATCGCGATTCGACAATTTTCTGAAGTGTTTCTCAGAAGTTTTGCTGCACTGATGGCGTCCTGGATTGGAGTGTCATCAACGGCTAAGAGTCGATCTCCTGGTTGAAGGGCACCACAACGATCTGCTGTACTTGCTGGACGAAGACTTTCGATGTAGACACCACTTTGAGTTTCTATTACTGTTAGACCCAGTTCCCCTGAAAGTTGAATGCAATATTAAAAAAATTTAACGGTTTTTGAAATTTGTCGCAGGAATAAAAATACAAGGGCAAAGTCAGGTTAACATTAATGCATTAATCTGGTTGTAAATTCCAACGGAACTTCACAATTTTCGTTCTGATTTCCAAAGAGTTTCATATTTCCGTCTGCTCAATATTTCTTTCTGTAATATTTGCGTTGTTTTCAGGCATTTATGCTTTCTAGATTACGACACAAATCGTTTTAAAAAAGAATTAATTAAACTTTTCCAAGATTTTGTATACTCTCCTACAAATAATTGTTTGTTTCATTAGTTTCATTAGCACTGAACAAAAAAACTCTTGATGAACCTTTTTCTCTATGAAATTGGAATTACCAGAAGGTCCCCGTTCTAGTTGCACCAGAAGAGGTCCAGAAGTTGCAGCTCGAGCTTCATCCATATTGGCAACATCGTACTCAATAGTAAGGGATGCAACTGGAGCATCAGAACTTCTCCTAAGGGCTCGCTGTGCATCAGCTAAGCTGAGTCCTCTCAATTCTGTGTCATCAACAGCCAATAACCTGTCACCAGGTCTAACTCTACCTTCTCTAGCTGCAGGTCCATCAGATTTGACACTCGTCACCACCAAAGCCCTTGCAACTCCACATCTCAGAGTGACACCCAGGCTACCACCTTCTCTCTCGATCCTCACCTGGGCCACTTTTGATGACATGCTCGTCGGGGATGGTCCATTATTCTCCACTTCCTCCAAAGCGAGAAAAACTGAAGGGTAGTACTGCTGACTAGAAATGTCCTCCGTTCGGGTTGAATCCGAACTCGCAGAAGTTGCGACACTGCCCGGTCTCGCCCGATTCTTGTGCGAACGCATCGTCGCTAGGCGCAACGAGCTGAACATCTTTGCCATCGGAAATCAGAGGTTTGGTATTTTTAAAGTTTATAATAGGCCATTGTTGATCAATACACCTGTTCAAATCCAAAGGTTGATCTTATTGCCAAGGCTAGTCCATTTTTTATGAAGATATCCCAAACAGAGAGTCTGGACCCACAACAAATTAAACCTAAACACTGGTATTGACTGCAAGAATAATATCTTCAGTTAAGAAAAAGATTCCACCGTAATGTTTCAGAGTCTCATAGTCCAACCACTCTAGCATATTACAAGGTATAATTATCACGAGAAAGGAGAATAATTTTGGCTAAGCACACTCGGCACGTTCACATCTTTATCAAATGTATATACATATATATTCACAAACTTGCACTAATTCACGAGTTCACTGAAATGATTTATTGCATTAAAAAAAAAATCCGGTAAAACACAAATCCGGTTGTGATGAATTGTATTGTACTCAATTCTAGATGAGGAAACTTTGGTTGTTAGGTTCTTTGTTTTGTTTTTTTGTTTACCAAGGTACCTGGTGGACCTTTGTTTAACCCCGAGGATTACTTAGACGTGCCAGCAAGCGCGCATTTGCTGAGCGAAACTCCTCAGAACTGAGGAGGAGATTGTAGAGAGAGACTCGTGATGGGGCTCGAAAATAACTCTCGGCTTAGGGCCGCATCTTGGGGCAGACGCGGCTGTCTATTTTTAGCCAGGACACCCTCGCACAAATTCTGGCTCGCGGATGTCGCGTGCGGCCCTGCGGGCGCCCCGCAGTCGCTTTAACGTCAAATAAGACTGTACTTCTCATTAAACCTCTGATCCAGAGGCTAAGCATAGGAGCGTTGAAAACCCAAGATCGAGTTGTGCGGATTTAAGGTCCATTGACCGATCTTCCTCGGTTGAGTCTTCTCCTATTTAATGACCCTCCTTATCTTTCATTAGTTTAATGGGCTTGCTCGCAACGAGCACTTATACCGACTGCTGAAGGATACGATAGTTTGGTAGGGAATTCACCTCGGAAATCACAGTTTCTAGTTACCATAATTGATAATTGATTTTATTCAATTTTATATTCAGGGATTGTTGCAAACTACGTTTCCAATTGGGGGGGGGGGCTACTGTCGATGACAGCTGAGCAGGGGGGGGGGGTAAGTGGAAGCAACGTTACAAACGTAGATAATGTTTAATACGTTTCTTGATGATAAATTTTTAATAAATTTTACACTATTTGAATAAAAACGTTAACATTTTATTGAAAATGCAATTTTTTTCAACTCATCTTTTTGGACAAAAAATCAACAACTTCGTTAAAAGTTGAATTAATTTGTTAATAATTTAAATTTTTTGTTGAAAATTAATCTCTTTGGTAGAAAATTGAACTATTCCGTTAAAAATTCTTTACTTTTTTGGTTGAAAATTAACAATTTTTTAACCAGAAATTTAACTATTGGATTTTTAGTTAAAAATTTACCTTTTTTGTTAAAAATCAAATATTTGGTTTAAAAATGATCTTTTTCAGTTGAAAATTAATGTGTTCTGTTGAAAAATTGTGTTTTTTGGTACAAACTTAATCTTCCTAGTTAAAAATTAATCTTTTTCGGTAATAACTGGTTTCTTTTTGGCGTGGAAATTAACGTTTTTTCAACTAAAAATTAAAATATAACATTTGTAGTTCAAATTTATCATGTTTAATTGAAATTTATGTATTTTTATGAAAATTCGTGCTTTTTGGTACAAACATAATTTTTTTTAGTTAAAAATTCACCTCCTTGCTTAAATCTTATGGTAAACGTAAATTTTCCATTTAACATATTTTTGTAACAATTTTCGTCGAGAATTCATCTTTTATGTAATAATTTATCAGTTTAGTTGAAATTTCATGTTTACAGTGGAAAATTTAACCACTTTTTAAAAAAATTGAAAATATAACTATTCCATTTTTGGCTGAAACTTTTATGTTTATAATTGAAAATTGATCTTTTCTATTTAAAATTTTCATTTTTTGGTTGAAAATTATTTTGTTAAGGATTCAACTACTTAGTTGAAAATTCGTCTTCTTTGGTTGAAATAACTGCTCTATTTTTTTGTTTAAAATTCGTGTATTTAAAAAAAAAAAATCTTCTTTTTTAAATATCCATCTCTTTGGCTGTAGATTCAAGAATTTGGTTAAAAATTCGATTTTTTTGTTTCCATGAAGTGTGTATACATTTTTTTTAATTAATTTTTTTCAACTAAAAATGTAGCTATTCCATTTTCAGTTGAAAAATTATTTTTTTGAAAATGCAACTATTTGGTCAAAAATTTAACTGTTTTGGTAGAAAATTAAACTACTTGGTTAAAAGTTCTAATATTCATTTAAAAAAATTATTACTTGGTAGAAAATTAACTTTTCTGATAAAAATTCGTCTTTTTTGGTTGAAATAAACAGATCAAAAATTTGATTTTTTTTGTTGAATATTAGTTTTCTAACTGAAAATACAACTATTTCATTTTTGGTTCATAAATTATATTTATTTTTTTGAAAATGCAACTATTTCATCGAAAATTCAACTGTTTTGGTAAAAAGCTAACCATTTTGTTCGAAATTAAACTGTTTATTAAAAAATGAAGTACTTGGTAGAAAATTAACATTTTTCTTAAAAATTCATAATATCGGGAGGAAAATTCAAATATTTTCTGGAAAATTCATGCATTTTTTTGAAAATTCGTCTTTTTGAGCAGAAAATTAGTCTTCTTTCTTTGAAAAATCATCATTTTGTTTGAGGATTCAATTATTCTGTTTAAAATTTAGTTTTTCGTTGAAAATTACTTTCTTAAACTGAAAATGTCACTTTTCCATTTTTTTTGAAAAATGATATTTTATAGTTGAAATTTAGACTAGTTGGTTGAAAATGAATCACTCTTAATTAACAATTACATTCATGGTGAAAATTAATTGGTTGTCGTTTAAGATTCAAATAATTTGTTGAGTCATCTTTTTAAAGGAGTAAAAAATATCTGAAAATGGGTAACCTACTTTATGGATCATTCATTTTTTTGAGCTACAATATTAAATTTATGCGTAATAAAATAATAAAATGCATCGGTATAATATTAAACCACTTGAATCAATGATTTATAAATAAATAAATAAGGTGCAAAAGGTAAATGTTCAAACTTGAATAATTTAAACTCAGATAATTAAAATTGAGCTAATAGAATTTCAAATTAGGATAAGAGAGCTGAGCAGTCTCAAATTTTATTTTTAAATCTGTCTGATAAAAAATGTGCAAATGCTTATTTCATTGAATTTAAATTAAACTATTTAAGATTTTAATAAATATTAGATATACAATTTGTATACGCTGAATCTATAAAAATTGAATATTTTTGAAATTTAAAATATTTTAAAAGTTCAAACTTGAAATATTTTTTATTTTGATTTAAGAGAATTGAATAATGTAGTTTCAAATTTATATTTAAAGTAATAATTATAGTAAGATCGAAATGAGAAATCTTAAAAAGAAGTATTTAATTAAACTCTTAAATATCACCATTTAAGCAGTTTTATGAATAATTGCGTTGTATTTTTAAAAATAGAACATATTCTTTATTATGCGATCGCTTTTAAATATATAAGAAGTTGAAATTATTGAACAATATAAAATTTCTTATAAAAAAATTGTTTCGTGAAAAAATTACGCGCCCTCTGGTACGAATGTGAAATTAAAAAAAAAAGTTTTGTGTATATTTTATGTACAAACAAAATATTATTTGTGATGTTGATTTCAATTGTAATGTAAAGATACTTGTAAAAAAGTAGATACACATTAAAACGAAAATAAAAATGAAATTCCAAGCTTTATTTATTGCAAATGGAACAATTTTTAGTATTCTAAAGTGTAAAAGATTAGAAGTAATGAAGTCGAGTTTACTGCTTGCAGTAGTAAAGTCGTTTTTGGCAAGACATTAAACTTCTCCGAATCGCTTTCAGGAAATCTTTTCCATATGTTCCGTTTCCACTTAAAAATTTAATTGCGGATATTTCAGAATTATGTTTAAATAAAAAAATAGTTTCTTTTAGATGTATGCCATTTTTAGCGATTTTTGTTATTTAAATTTTGCAATCATTTGAAAAGGTTGAAATTGAAAGGTGTCCGGATTGAAACTATTTGAATTCACAAGATTTTATTCTCATTCTCAATCGTTTTTAATTATTGAAAAAGTGAAATATGTTTGAAAAATATTTATAAGATTATCATTCGATTAAATACAAATAAAATTGATTATTAATCTAAGAAATTGCATACATACTTCTTTGCCTGAAATGTAATTTAAATTTTTTTTCGAACTATTTAAAACAACAGAATTTCCAAAATCTTTAAGAAATCAGAAAGCATTTCTTCGTTTTTATTTCACGACTCTAGCAAGTTTGTCAATTAGTATAATGTCGGTATCGCTTTTGGTTTTTATTTATATCCTTCCCTAATATCAGACTCTCTATCTTCCCCGTGTTTTTGCTTCTTCGTTCATCGCTGCTCATCCCACCGGCAGAAAAAGTCAAAATTATATGCAGACTCTTGACGCACGGTCGCCTCGTAAGCGCGTCCGCTCAAAATAGAATCAAGATTTCGACATTTTATTTTGAGTCCAAGTTTCCCTAGACTCTCCTATTTTTTTCAAGTTCCCAATCATGCAGGTGTGTAAATTGCTCTGTCAGTATAAATAAGTAAAGATAATTGAGGGACCCTAATCCTTAATTAGGAACGATATGAAATGATTCAAGTGATCTTTATTACACTCTTCACTCTCAAGGGGCTTAAATTCAATTAATAGGTCAATTAGTCAATGAAAGAATATTGTATAAGTGCTTTAGAGTGAGATCACCAATCTTCCTCTAATAATTCTTTTTCATTTATGTACTGGAAATTAAACAATTTAAAATTGTATAGTTTTCTATCAGAATAATTTCAAATTAAGGGGTTTACAAATCGCTTTTGAATTGACATACTTGAAAAAGAAGAGAACTGTCAGAAAAAACATACGCTAACAACAAAATACAAAAAAACGTCATTTGAGAAGTATCATTAAAGTATCTCATTTCCAGACGCTGAAATAATAAGTATCTGAACTTGTCCAAAATTGAATTTCCTGCTTCTGGCATCAGAGTGTTTGTCCTCTAATTTTTTCGAGTCTCTGCGAGCAGCTGAAAGTCGAATCGCTCAAAATCCAACGACATATTTTAACGCTTTTCTCTTGGCGTTCGGACGTGGAAACGTGGTTCGCCAATTCCTTGACGAAATCTAAAGTTAGAGTAGTCAGCGCGGAGCCAAGTGGAAAGGAAAGATAGGAAGAGGTTAAGGAGAGAAAGGGAATAGGGAAGAGATAAAACAGAGGTTGATAAACGAAGAAGAGAGAGAGAGAGAGAGAGAAAAGAAAAACAACCAAAATAAAACAAAAAGAAAAGAGGAAGGAGGAAGGCGATTGCAGTGTCGTAATTAGAACAGGCACTCCAAGCAGGAAATTCACTAGTAAATCTACTTGGTTTCAAAATTTATGAGAAACTTCCTCTAGAATGAGAAATGGTTCACATTAAGTTTTAAGTACCATCTTCAAAACTGTGATTAATTTAATTTTTCAAGACTTCCTGATTTCATCAAAAATCATTAGCAGACACCACTTTATCTGTCCTAATCTCATAATGATAAGGCACTTGGGGTATTAATAAACTGACTTACTTTTTTTATGAGGAGTTGGGATATGAAGGAGCAATTTTGCCACACTTTCGCAGTCAAATTACGACGAGTGATGATGCTTTTACGAGCGACGACTCACTCACTATATTCAATTCACTTGAATACAAAATTCTGTACAATTTTTCAGCAAAAATTATTGCAGCAATAAACTTAACAATAGAGACAAATTATCGCTCTCTTCTAACTCATTCATCCAAAAATCACACACACGTGAAAAACGTGAACTATCGATCACGTGATTAAGCGAGGGGGTGGACAGAAGAGAAACATAAAAAACAATCTTGTATAAAAGTTGCAATTGAATTCATTCCCTCCAAATGAAAATCGTCGCAACTGGTACCAGAAATTTTTTCAGCGAGTCTTTTTTTTCTTCGATGAAAGGGTACAATATTGAGCGAGAACTCTCCGCAATATTAACTTTGAAGATTTCAAGTTTATAAAAACAAACGACTCTATTTATGTTACTTCGTAAGTTCTTCAGAAGCGGAGAGTCTTTAAACAAAAAGAAATGTCCTTTTCTTATGGGACAAATCTTGCGAGACTCTTTCTTAAAAAAATAATTCGCATTTTTTTTCGACAAAGTCATGATCACAGCTATATGAATGTTAAATACTCTTCAAATGCCATGGTCATTTTTCGAATTCGAATTTCACTGAATTTCGATGTGTCAAAAATTTGGTATGCACCTAGGGAAGAAAATTTTCTGTCCTGGGTTCATATTCAGTCTGTGGCATTTGGATTAGTGTAGGAAAATCCTCTAAACACATTCTGATCCATCGACGTGAGGATTTGTTCTGGAACTGCTGTGAGTCGAGGACGTTCTGCTGTGAAGGCTGTGTCGAAGTATCTAGTGTCCAGGGTGTGTTCCACAGCTGGCTTGAAAGGCGCTTCTAGTTGTCTTCGTTCCAATTTGTCCCAGGGTATACTCTGGAATTTAAAAAAGTAATAATTCGATTTCAATTCTTGGCCTTGGAACCGTCTTGGTAAAACTAGACGCATTACCTGAAAGAAAGGATGAACAGCAATTTCGTGGGCCGGCAATCTTTTTCCCGAATCCTTTTCTAATAAACAAATCAACATGCTGGTTGATTCTTGACTCAGATATCGTGGAATAAAAGGCCTTTCGTTGCATATACTCCAGAATAGTTCTTCTTCGTCACAGCCAGAAAAGGGGGATTGTCCAGTGAGCATTTCGTAAAGAAGGATTCCGAATGACCACCAGTCAACTGCTTGATTGTATTTGAGACCTTTGATTATCTGCCACCAGAGTTACATTTTTAGAAATTAGAAAACAGTTTTTTTTTATTTCAAGGAAAATACTTTGTTTCGAAATGAGCTTTTTTTATTTGTAACATAAAATTTAGTTACCTCGGGGGCCATGTAGTCTGGAGTTCCACAAAAAGTATCAGCAGTTCTATCGAGGAAAATTTGTAATTTACACATTCCAAAATCAGCGATTCTAATGTGTCCTTCGAAATCAAGTAATACATTATCAAGTTTCAGGTCCCGATAAACAATTCCCTTTTTGTGTAAAAAGTTCAGTCCAGACCAGATTTCTGCGGCGTAGAAACGTGCCCGAGGTTCAGAAAATCTGCCAGATTTTTGTATATGAAACATAAGATCGCCACCGTTGAGATATTCCATGACAAAAAAAAGATGAGATTCCGTTTGGAAGGTGCAAAATAGGTGGCAAAGATATGGATGCCTCGTGGCTAAGGTTAGTACTTTTCTCTCGATTAAAGTACATTCGACGTCGTCATCTTCTAGAACGACGTCCTTCTTCAAACATTTTACAGCGTAGACACAATCCGTTCCTCGGAGCTCTGCTAGCAAGACTTTTCCAAAACTGCCTTTGCCAAGAACCTGAAAATGTAAATTTATTAGACATGCGTTCAGATTTATTTTTGTTTTTTGTAGATACAAAATTTTAATTTTTATGACTTATTTTTAAGGGTAGAAGCAATCTGACTTTTCAAATTAGATACATTACTTATTGGGATGTGACTTAGAAATAATTCTGCGATTGCAATTTTTTTGTGTGATTTTCAGAATATTGTGATAAATTAATACAAGAAAAAGAAAAATTGACACCTCTCGAGAATTCTTATTTCAAACTGATTCGTAAATTAAAGATCAATTTAATTCTTGGACGTAACAGATCTTCCCTGATAGTAATTTTTCTCATTATCTTGAGGTTTATGTTTATGCTACAAATAAAACTATATTCATAAAATTGGAATTAAAATTTACCTTTAAGAAATGGAAATCTGTAACTGCATATTTTTTAAACCTCGGTAGATTTGTAGCTGGTGGTGTTATTCGTCCACTGGTGTGAAAATGATCTGAACTATCGGAGTTGCGTTGATTTTCTGAGGATTGTGAGGGAGCTGTTGACAAAATAAATTTAAATTAGTATAATAATTGGAATGCAACTTAAATTTTATGTAACAAGTTCAATAATAAATCAATTTATGTTAGCAACTCACTGAAAGCCCATGCAAGTTTGGCAAACACAAACTGAAAAGAGCAAAACAATTATCTAGAATGTAGAAGGTTATGGAAAAAGTAATTTTCGCCAAAAGTCTTATTTCAACCATTTCAATTGCAACATTTTTTAGATTTGTATAAATTTAAAATGATAAGACTATAACAATGGGCATGCTGTTTTTCAGAGAAGAAAAGGACTACATTATTACCAAAAAACTGAACAATACTCCAGCTTATTATTTCTTGACTTCTTTAAATGAAACGTCTTACAGAGAAGAAATAAAAACAGTCTGTTTAATTTAAAATTTCTCTGCGCTTGACCCAAAAATTAAATTTTCGATTTCAAAGGCAAGTCATTGTACTCGAAAGAATGGAAAGACCGCGAGGAAGTAAAGAGTACAATCACAAGTCTGAGAAGCGGAATAGAGTGACAAGTGAATAATTGCATTGCTGCAAACGCAAAATGGAACATTGCCGATTCTAAAAATATTCTGAGTTGAGCAGTACTTAACAGTACCTTATAGTAAATAAATCCCAAATTTCTTGACCAAGATTACGAAAAAAAATGCAATTATACAAATATATGGATAAATATGAACTTAGACTTTCCATCGTCATCATCAGGATCAGATGACTTTTCAGAGTTAGCTGAAAATAGGTGATTGCCTCAAAGTTAAATAAAAATAAGTGGCTTTTCAGAGGAAACTGAAAATAGTTGACGTTTACAATTTGGCCTAGAGTGTCACTCATATCTCTCTTTTTTAGAATACAATCTTTTATTAAGATTTCAAAAAGAAAGATAAGTTAAATCAAACAAAAATTCATATTCCGTAACTGGTTATAGTTAAATGAAATTGAACAAATTTGGAATGCGTACAGACAAAATTCTTATATAAGATGATAATTAATTTGATTTTATTCCAGATTTCCAAGTGAGATTTACTGGATCTATTTTAGATTTGTTCTCTACTTTTGGTTTAGATTATTAGATAATTCATGAATAGTTTGACCTAAAAGTTAGTCTACGTTCCTGAAAGTGGCGAATGTTCAGGAAAGCTTGAACCCTCTGTAATTCTACCTAACGATAGTGTTAATTGCCACAACATTCGTTTTAAAGCTGGCATGCTTTGAGAAGTATACCTATGTAGAGCACTTTTGGCCCTGTGACATTTTTCAAAAATAGACTTGGCGTCCATTGACATATACGTAAGTAGGAGCAGACCAAACGATGGGATTAAGGCACGTGGCATAATTGACTGATTAATGGCAAGTATTATCATGAGTGAATGCTGAAGATTATCAGATTCAAGGTCATCCTGGCACCATGCACAATTTCACATTCACTGCGCCCCATCCACAAAGACAATAGAAGTTTTTTTATTTTTGCAAAATCAGTCATGCCATCTTCCCTCTTACCGCCTTTATTCATGAAAGTCAATTGAGCTTTAGATTCAAAATCTAAAGTTTAGGTTTATCTTGATGTCTGCACTTGTGGTGTCTTATATTTAAAAAAATGTATTTCCATTTGGGAAAGATAAAGGCCCTAGAGATTATTAAGCAGAACTTTTATTATCTATTTAAAAAAATTGGTGTATCGAACTTTAAAAATGAAATCGCTGCTATCTTTCAACTTGTTTACAATTAATGTTAAATTGTTAATTTAATTTATGATATTTAAGATGATTATAGTAGGGAAATATTTCATTAGCCTTGCCAGTGACATATTTGTATGCATCTTATATACATAGATCTTAAATTTTTTCCTTTGGTAATAAAAAATAACTTCAGTAAATAAATAAAACTATTCATTGCTGTTATTTTTTTAATATTGATGGGTTGATCACTCGAATTTTTGAGTGTACACCAGATATTAAGGTTTCTACAAATTTCTCAAAATTTATACAGATTTCTGACGATATCTTTATGTTTTAAAAAGTATTAAAAAATGTCAACGTTTCTGAAATACTTTAGAATATTTTAAAGGGTTTCTAATTATTTCAAATTTGACATATTATAAAGCATTTGTAGACACTATGTAACAAATTGCAAAAGATTTCAAAGAATTTCAAGGAATATCTACGCATTTTAATCAATTTAAGAAGATTTTAAGGGATTTAGAGAGATTTAAAAAGATTAAACCATGTTCAATGGGTTTTAAAATATTTCAGGGCATATCAAAACAGTTTTAAAGGCTTCAATGGATTTTAAAGAATTTTCAGGAATCACAAAGTATTTAAAAACATTTTAGGGATTTTCGAAGTATTTCTAAATATTTGAAGACTTTTTACATCACATCCAAAGCATTGTAAGATGTCAAACAATTCAAGGGATTTAAAGTTATTTCTAAATATTTTAAGGGGTTTGATTAGATTTCAGTTAATTATCAAAAATTTTGAGCTGTTTCAAAGGAGTTTTAGGGATTGTAAAATGTTTTAAAATACTTCAATGGAACACTAAGGAATCCAAGTAATTGTTTTTTTTCTTTGCAAAGTTTTTAAACATTAATGACAAGGCGAAATATTTTACAAGATATCCCAAATGAAAGCTTAAAGCTTAATCTATGATACAGTCTGAAATAATAAAACGGACTACGGCACTCACATACGAATACAAGAAAAGAAAAATCTAAGTTTAGTCACCATTGACGTTTGAAAAACATTTTTATTAGGAAATTAATTTCGGTTAATAGACCCTCATTTGAATTTGTTATCTTATGCCTTTTACTAGAAATCTTTGTTATATTGTAAAATATTTACAAATGATTTTCCATCAAAAGTAAAAATTCTATTTTCACACATACATGTCTTTTTTTTAAATCGAAAAACAAATTTTCATAAAAATCGGCTTTAACATCAATTATTTAAAAAGATATAATTTTTTGTGAGTGGCGCAATATTCAAATCACAAACCTGGGTTTAAATAAATTAAATATCATAATTTAAATTCTGTGTGTATATAAAAATTATTATATATTATTGCCAGATTCAAAAAATTTCAGATAGTTGAAAGTTTCTATTTTTGCAATGAAATAGTATAAGAGATATAGAACTATATTTAAAAACATGAGAATTACAAGATAGAGATCAATTTTTCGAATTTCAGTTTTTAACGTTTTTAATTGATTTAGGACACTGTTTATTCACGCATATTAGGAGTATGAAAAAATTATTTCACCTTTCACTGCAAAAAAATGGATAAGGAACATTTGGTTTTTCCGGTCTTCCTAACAGAAAAAAATATTTTACGATATTTTCAGAACTGCAATGGCTTTGCATCTGGTAATAATAGATAATAATTTTTTATGATTAATATAAACCGAATTTAAAACATGTATGTAATTTAATTTATTTTTTCAAATTTACAATTATTTTTTAAGTGTAATTAAAATAATACATTTTCTAATTACAAAAAATCATCTAACCATAAGAAAAATTACATGGAACTAAACAGTCAAATTATTCTTCTAAGAACAACTGGATATCTTTCACACGTTCAGATTCTTCCAGTGCATTGATAATATTGCCGATGAAAATCTATATTTTAAATACAGTATTGACACAGCTGTGGCACTTATAAAAAGTTATATCCTTTTAAGTAATTGATGTGAAAGCCAATTTTTCTAAAAATTTGCTCTTCGATTTATAAAAAGACATGCATGTGCATCAGAAATAATCTATAAAAAATGTTTATAACTTATATAATTTTGTGAAAAGAATGTGTAAACTTCAAATTAACACAACTACTTTTTAGCCAAAATTATTTTTCTAAAAAAGTATTGTTGAAAAGTCAGTGGTGATAAAATTTAAATTATTCCACCATTGCTTCGTCTAAAAAATTGTGTTTGAATAAAACAAATGCTGTCATCGATATAGGGTCAAAAAAATGTGTTCTTCAACAAAATTCTATCTTCGATATAGGGTTAAACCAATATTTGTTGGATTCAGGCAAAGATTTGCTTGATTCAAACAAAATTTATTTGATGCATACACACTATTGCTTAACCCAAACAAATTTTCTTTGAATCAAACACATTCTATCATCAACATAAGGTCAAACATGTGTTTGCTTGATTCATACAAATTATATCTTCGATACCAAGTTAAAAAACATGTTTCTTGGATTCAAAAGAACATTTTTTTATCCAAAAAAATTTATTTGATTTATACACACCATTGCTTATAACTGAAACAAATTTCATTAGAATGGAACAAATTCTATGATCGATATAAGTTGAAATAAATGTTTGCTTGATTCAAGCAAATTCTATCTTCGATAAAGGGTTAAACAGATGTTTGTTGGATTTACACGGATATTTATTTAATCCAAACAAAATTTATTTGATTCATACACACTATTGGTTAACTATTGGTTAAACAAATCTTTGTTTTATTCAAATAAAATTTAATTGATTCACACACACCATTGGTAAACTCAAACCAGTTTTATTTGAATCAAAGAAATTCTATCTTCGTCATAGATAGGGTCCAACAAATGATTTTTTTCTTTAAACAAAATTTATTTGATTCATACCCGCCATTGTTTCACTCAAAACAAATTCTATTTTCGATATAGGGTCAAAGAAATGTTTGTTGGATTCAAACAAACATTCGTTTGATCCAAACTAAATTTATTTGTTTCATACACACCATTGGTGAACTCAAACAAATTTTATTTAAATGAAACAAATTCTATTATCGAGTTAGGATCAAATAAATTTTTGTTTAATTCAAACAAAACTTTATTTGATTGATACTCACAATTGGTTAACTCAAACCAATTTTATTCGAATGGAACAAATTCTATCTTTGATATAATTTCGAACAAATGTATGTTTGATAAAAAAAAAATAAATATTCTGAGTGTAGCCCGGAACGAACTTATATTTTTGCCTAATGAAGCCCTTTTCAGAGCAATACAACTTAGTACTTTGAAAAGTTATTAAACATCTTCTGTGGTGCTGAGATTATTAGTTTTGGATTTCGTACCTCATATTTATTATAAGAATCATATATAACTTTGTGAATGGAAGTGGCAGTTCTAAATTAGCCCAATAGATTCAGAAAATAATATTTATTTTAAGATTTAAATTAATTTTAGTATTGTGAAATGTACTTTAGCTTCTCACTTGATGGGAAAGGGTCACCGTATGCTCGAAGACGTCTCCTAACGAAGGATCGTCTCCCAACCTTCACGTAGCAAGGACCACCTAGATTTGAAATTTATACTATTGAAATAGTATTTAAATGCCTTCTTTGTTTTCTAAAAAAAAATATTTTTCTTTAATGAAAAAAGACAACTAAAAAATTGTTTGATTATTAATTTATTTTTGCGAGTTTACCAACTTACAAGAATTTAAAAGACTTTAAATTCAGATCTTATATCCTGTAGTTCAAGTATTTAAATTTCCAATAATTTATCCGCCTTTTGTCTCCGTAACTTGTTTGCATATTGAAAATAAGATTCTGAACGAAGTAATGGACATTCCAGCTCTAAATTCCGATATTTATTGATCTGAATTGTGTATAAGATCACTGATACTAAAAGCTTGTGTCTATATTTACATAATAAGTATTATTCAGTTCGAAACTAATAAAAAAATAAAAAATATTAAATATTGATTTTTAAATACTCATTTCATTTATCGATCTTATTTTATTAATTTTGTTTACTCGTGTTGGTGAACTCACATGGTGATCTAGAAGGCACGTGACTAAACTGAAAACTGATTCAGATTCGTTTCTTCTCCGCGAAAATTGTACCTTTTTCGTTTTCTGATGTAAGCGCCATAATTTGACGATTTCACTTTTTTAACAGTCAATTATGCGAAATTGAAAGTAAGAAAACTTGCGATCTTTGCTGTGGTCACGGAAGTACTGAGTGGGATTTTAGATTCTTAGTGAAACGTGGCATTGGCAGTTTTAGTACCGCTTGCCAATTATTGTGAAGGGTGAGAAATATTGCACCAGTGCCATTTTCTACTGTGATGAGACCCGGTAATCTCTTTCCCGTCGAGTAAAATTGATACCTCTCACAAATCCAATAATTAATTTAAATGAAGCGTGAAACCAAATGAAAATAATGTATTTCTTTATAGACTTACGATAACACCAACATTTAAGAGATTTACTCAATTATATTTGTTCTGAAAAAAGATCTCCTTTCGCTCCACTGGGAATCGACCCACATAACTTCCGATTGCCGGTCGGGTGCTTTCCCATTAAGCTACTAGAGAGATTGAGAGAAGAATCATTTTTCAGAAATATACGCATTATTATGAGAGGTCTTACAAGCCAATTTTTTCAAGGAACCTGTGTTATTATCAGAGAATAACAGAATTTCTTAACGTCTTTACAGATCAGATAGAAATATAAATTAAAAAATCTAATTTAAAGAAAAGTAAATCATAGATCCATATAGTATCTAAAGACGTTAAGAAACTCTGTTATTCTCTGAGGATAATACAGATCCCTTTAAAATAGGAGATTTACATTCTAAGAAACCAAATGTCATACGTAATTAAATTGAAATAAAATCAGCACCAGAAAATTGCATAGAAAATTGTAAATCAGCTCTTGTCGAAAACTCTTGTTAGAAGTATTAACTTGTATTTCATTAGATACTTTAAATATAAGACGTATGCTATATAAAATATTATTAAAATATAAGAATTAAAAAATATAAAATATTATTTGTAGAACATGGCAGAGACAATTTCCTTTTATGAGAAAATTTTTCATCTCAGCAGACAGTAAAGAAAGAAACAGAAATAGGCGAAACTTAAAAAAAAAAATTGGCACAAGCCATGGCAATCGAATCAATTTAAGATATATGTCAGATATCTCACAATATATTATTCGCACATATCGAATCTGCTGACTGGCTATACACCTCTCAGTATTTTTTGTTGTTGTATTGAAAATTTTCGTATTCTTTTTATTTATTTTCGGACCTTATTATTTCTCTCACTTAAATTTTCACCGGAAGCTTTTTATTTCTCCTAGGAAGGTAATCACATTGCTCAACTAAAATTATTTAAGAAATAAATGCATTCACAAAGACAATTTTTATAGCATAAGATTGTAAATTATGAGGTCACAGAAAAATACTCTTGAAGCAATTAAATAATTTACTAAAACACTTGCTACAATTTGTCTTGCTTCCAGATCGTTAAAAACTCACCTCTTTTCAGAGCTTGCAAAGCTTCGGCAACAAGTTTTTGATTCAATCCGCAGAGGTTTCCTGTCAACTTTTCACACTTCTTATGGCAGGCCATGTCGCAATCTATTTCAATTTTTTGAATTCAGAAAAAAGTACACTCATTCAGGTGAAAAATGCTAATTCTAAATTATAAACATTCGCAGGAGCTCGGTATTTGCAATTTGATTGTCTGTTTGGATTTAGAAAAACAGACAAGCAGGTCTGCTGTTCACACAATACAGCTTTTAAAATTATCTGATTATTCTACTTTTACGACATTTGTTTGTAAAGCTTCATATACAATTAGAAGCCAATCAATTGTTTTTATTACATTGAAAATTTAATTTCACGGAAATGTCACCATATTTCTGTGACAAAAATAAGAAACACTTTTGTGTTTAAACTAAATAAATGCCAAAGTTTAATTCTTTCTGGTTCGGAAGCGAATAGTAGATTTCTGTTTTTAGATAAAATACTTATAAAATATATTCTATTTTTGAGTTTTATTCATTTATGAGGTTGACGCGGTCAGCAGTTTTGAAAGCATGCAATTCAGTGTCCTTGGGCAATTTTCAGAAACATTTCGCAAGACATCCACGAGACGATTTGTAGGTATAGAGATTTTCTAGTGCGAATTTTGTCTTGCTGTTGTGAAAGTTTAATGGTCAAAACGAAAGCACCATTCAAAATTTAACTCACACATCCGAGTTTTCCAATTAAATTTTCATTCATATTTTGAAACCGATAAATGAGTGAATTATCTAATTCATTATCAGAATAAAACGTTTGCCTATTATTTGATCAAATTAATTAATTTTTATTTCCTATTCGACTTCTGTTTTATCTGAGTTAATAATTAATTTCCCAATTTTTTTCTCTATCGAAAGTTTCTTTATCAATCCAGTTTAAGCATTTGTTCTTCCTGTACGCGCCAATCCTTTTAGATTGGCAGATCAGTTGGCAAAAAAACAAAATTTCGGCATTAGAGAACAAGAATGAATAGAGCGTGAATTGAACGCCACTACAATTAGAAAATGACTACAATGTCAATCGCTTAATCAAAAGACAAAAATTTCAAGTGAACTATTTTAGAAGAAAAGTGTTCAAAGTCAAAATTTTGATGATGTAGTATTATTCTTACTTGAAGGGCTTGTTAGTGCCAGATTTCTGTCATATCAAAATATTT
Organism: Druon quercuslanigerum; assembly: GCA_010014905.2. Lineage (NCBI taxonomy): Eukaryota > Metazoa > Arthropoda > Insecta > Hymenoptera > Cynipidae > Druon > Druon quercuslanigerum. The sequence continues at coordinate 54,873 of JAAAKG020141937.1, forward strand.
TACTTTGAAGTTGCTCCTGTCTACTAAAGCAACAAGATGTGACTGAATTTATTCCATACTTTTAGCATATTTGTCCAATAGACTCATTCAAATATTCCACTGTCATAAATTGTACACTTAGTAGTGAACTGTTTGTATTTTCAATTCAGTTTTTGTCCCTGGCAATGTTTTTTTTAATTGATTCATTATTTGCCTATTTATTTGAAAGTTCTGCAGTTTTGAAGTATTTTCAACTTGACGTAGAATCAAGTCTCGGATTTCTGCCAAGTTTTGCGGTTTTAATAACTATTCCAAAGAATTTTTTTAAACTTTGTAATATTTGCATTATTATCAAATTTTGATATTTTTTCGATCACTTTTTTCATTTTGACTACTTTTTCCTTCATTTAATGTCATGTTACGAAAATCATTACTAAAAAATTCATGATTTTGGTATCCACACAATGGAATTTTTCCAAAAACATATTTCTCTAATTTTTTTTGTAAAATCGCACAATTACATTTTCTTTTTTGTTTTAGAAAAACTTATTTAAAAAACTGGACACAGTTTTAAAAGTGAACCGCATTCTGTTCAAACGGATTTCCCCTATAAGTTTTTAGAAGACCCTAAATTGTTCTTTTCTCTGACATACTTCCCAAATAATTTAAATTAGCCTCCATCACAACAACAAAAGAACTACATATGTTATTCTCTATTTCTCAAAAGCTGTGTTAGGTTCACACCAGAAATTTAAAAAAATTAGTCCCAATTATTAAAGTCACATGCTGATGCAAAAAACAAAGTGCGCAATAAACCACGAAAAACTACGACAATTAAATCATATATGAGATATGTACTCGAGAGTCTTGGCGAGCCGTCAAATCCAGAATCGTTGCTTCGAGTCGAAGCCATTCTTTTCTGTTCCAATTCGTCCATAGAATTGCTGCCATCCTCTGTACTCGTAGTTGTGCTTTGAGTACTAGTAGTACTTCCAGTACTATCACTACTAATTGACGCATTTCTGGGTGGCGGTTTTCGTTTTTTGGCCTTAGCTCTTCTAACTTTTCGAAGATCCCTAGGAGTGGCTGTCATTAACTGCCTTGGGGTGGTGTAGAAGATCCTCATCAGATCAGAAGGTCTACAAGGTGCATCTCGAGGAGAAGAACGTACATTCGAAGTTTTCATTGTCGAATCTGGAGTAGCTTTCTTCTTGTCGGACACTTTTCTTGAAGGTTTGGCACTGCCAGTTTCAGTACTATCAGATTTAGTCGAAGACTTTTTCCTTTTGACAATCTTCTTCTTTTTCTTCTTCGAATCTGCAGGGCTGCTGTTAGTGCTGCCGATTAATTTATTTCCTGGCAGGGTTATCAGGTCCTTTTCCAGATCGGTTAGATTCGAAAGATTGTCGTGGTTATTCCACTTATTCATCTTGGAGATGGACTCGTTGGTTGGGGTTGCCAAACCGTCATCTTCATCTTGAATCGATGTGTCAGTAGACATTTGTTTCTGTGCATCAGATAAAGACACTTCAGACAAAGGAGTTGAGACTTCAGAAGTGGAAAGAGAAACTGGAAGACTTTCGAAAGAATCTGAGTACTGACGAATTTTGCTCAAATCCAGGGGCTCCAGAGGCTTTGAGAATTTCCTGTTTACACCATTTGTCTCAATTTTATCCTCCAGTTTTGGTAATTCCTTTATTCCAGTGGTGGTTTTTGTTATTATATTACTAATATCATCTTCTGTTACTGGAACAACTGGGTCTGTTCTTTTAATAATCGTAGCATTCCTCTCTTGTATCTCACCAGGTTTAGGTTTTGCAGACTTATCCATATCTTCTTTAGACTTTATTTCACTCCAGAAATCTATTTCCGAACTTGTTTCAGTAACGTTTTGTGGTGTATCACAGTCTGTAAGGTCTGCTGGAACCTCAATTGATGAATCTAATTTTTCTGTAGGAGTTTTTGGTGACGGATCTCTGGAAAGTTTGTGCTTCTTTTTCTCTTTCAGTAAAGGCTTGTCCTTGACTGGAGTTTTGGTTTCATCAGTAGATGGCGGTGTCACTTTTTCAACTTGACTTTTTGCTGAATCTTTGAAAGTAAATTTCAACTTTGTAGGTGAATCCGAATTAGGGGTAGATTCTTTGGAAGACTTGTCTTTCCTCAAAGGACTTGGTAGAGGACTTGTCAGACTTTCTGGAGATTTTGTTCCAGCTTTAGAAACTTTCTTCGACGGTGCTACACTTTTCAGCGAGAGTCCTGGTGATTTTAAAGAGCTATCATTGGAGACGAGCTTTGTCTTAAATTGCAACTCTAAACTAGACGTGTTCTCTTTCGAGATCGACAAGTCTTTTGTCGAAAGCTCTGGTGATTTTATTCCATCGGTTGGTATTTCGTTCGATGGTGATGACACCCTCTCTGGGTGACTTTTTGATGAGCTATCTTTAGAGACGAGCTTCGCCCTAATTGGCGACACTAATCTAGGTGTGCTCTCTTTAGAGAATGCCTTGTCTTTTGACGAAAGATCTGATGAATTTGTGCCTTCAGTCGATGGTGAAACTTTTTCTTCGTTTACTAAATTCTTATCTTTGGGTATTTTGAATTTTCTCCTGGTTGGTGATTCTATGGGTGTCTTCTCTTTTCGGAAAGTCTGGTCTTTCAAGGAAAGTCTTGATGGTTTGGTGTCATCACTTTTTTCGGTTTCTTTTGGCGATTCGTTTTCACGTGGGGCACTTAATTCTTCTTCAGAAATTTTCTTGTCGTTTTCTACCGGTTTCTCGCGATTAGGAACTGGCGATTCCTCTATTCGTGGAGAACTTTCTTTCGAATAAGCAGTCTTATTAATTATCACGTCATCATGAGGCACTGGGGATGAAAGCCGACTTCTCGATTTTAATTCTAAATCACTTTTCTTTAAATCAGGTTCGATTTTTCGTTCGAAATCTGAGCTGAGACTTTTCTCGTGAATAAGGGTCTCTTTTTCCTCAGAAAGAATATCCGCGATCGGGGTAGGAGACTTCCGCACGTCCTTCGTAAGAACTTCCCGCACAAGACTGGCGGCCAAGGTATCAGAAATGCTTTTTATCTCTACAGAACTTTCAATGATATCTTTAGAATCGCTGCTGGCAACTTTCGATTGGGTATCGATCGATACGTCAGTATCGTTCGACATCTTTGATCGATTGAGTCTCTCGTCAAGAGACTCTTCACCCTTTTCTGGTTTCTTTAGTGTTAAATAAACGCTGTTTCTGGTGTTGTCTCTGACATAAGGTTTCGGAATCGCTAAGACTATCTCAGCCTCAGTTTCTAAATTACTGCTTGGTAGTTTTTTGGGGGCAGGAAGCCGAATACTTTCCCTGAACTGTTCGATTGTTCTGGCCTGAACTTCTGCGGGAGGAGAATTAATCCAGAGAGTGGAAAAGTCTCCAACGCTATTGCAGGCTTCAACTTTGTATTTTTGAACAGCTGTCAAATCATTTTCATCTTCTGAGGTTTTTTTCTCGTCCTTGCTGTCGGAGTTCTCTTTTATCGTTTGATCGAAGACTTCTTGGTCCTGGTTCATTCGTGAGGACTTGTCGATACTTTTCTTCTTCTTCTTGACCTTCTTTCGAATCCTGGATCCTTCTTCATCGTCCTCGAGGATTGAGTCGTTGGCTCGAATAATCTATGGGTAGAGGTGCGCATCCAAAGAATTAGTGGTATGTTGGTTATTTAAGAATTTGATCCGAGTGCAATTAAACATTGAAGAATATTTATTCCTAATTTTAAGATAGAGCAATGTTTAATTTATCGACGTAAACAAATGGTTTAATTAATAATACGAGTCAGAACTACCAGGCCATTTACTTTTCTGCAAATCCTTTCCCCTAATTTATTTAATTTATACAAACGAATACAAATTTTTTAAATTATTATTTTCAGAACTCCTATAGCCTAATTTACATAACAAAGTGAAAAAGTATAAGGTATAATTTTAAACAGAATAAAATATTTTAAATCCTTTGAAATATTTTGAAATCCCATGACATTATTTTATTATCTTAAAAATGCATTGGATTCTTTTCAAGTACTTTCAAATATCGCAAACCCTTTGAAATCTCTACCAATTACTGAAATGAATTAAAAATGCCTTAAAATCTTTTGAAATGCCATAAAATATTTTTAATCTATTAAAATCCCATAAAATTACTGATAGCAATTAAAAGATTCTTTAAAGATTTTTAAATACCATAAAATATTTTAAATCCTTTGGAATTCCTTCAAATCACTGAAACGAATTAAAAATGCCTTGGAATCTTTGAAAATGCTTAAAAATATTTCTAATTCATTAAAACTCCATACAATTAATAAAATAAATTAAATTTTTCTTTAAATATTTTTAAATATCCTACAATATTTTATACCTATAAAATCTCTTGAAACTTTTCAAAGCTCCTGAAAATTCCTTGTAATTTTTAATAATACGCTACAATTTTTAAAATCAATTTAAGTCACTTAAAATTATTGAAATATATTGAATATCTGGTAATCCCTTAAAATCTTTTTTAATCCCTTAAAACTCCTTGAAGGTTAAAAAAAGTCCTAATATTTTAAAATACCGTATAATCTTTCAAAGCCTTTGAAATCTTTGAAATCTCTTCAAACTTTTTAAAGATCTTGAAAATTTATTGAAATTTTTTTAACATAAACTAAAATCTTAAAAATGTTTTGAAATTCCTTCAAATTATTTAAATCTATCAAAAAATTATTGGACTATTTAAAAATACCTTAAATATTTTTAATACTTTTAAATCATTTGAAAGCCTAAAATCCCCCAAAATATTTAAAATAATTTTAACTGTATTGACAATACCCTGAGATATTTCAAATCCATTAAAATCTTCTAAAATTCCTTGAATTTCTTTATAGATATAGACTATTCCTTAGATTTTTTTAAATGCCCAAAAATATTAAAAATTATTTATCATCTTTGCAAAAACCTTGAAATATTTTAAAACATTTACAACTTTTTAAAGCTCTTAAAAATTCTTTGGAACTTTTCAAAATTTCTTGGAAACTCTGAAAATACCCTTAAATATTTCAAACGCATTCAAGAAAATTCAGAAATAGCTATAGGCCTGAATTCAATAATGGGTAATAAAACATATTATAATAAAAATAATGTATAGAATGAAAAGTGACTAAATTGATATTTTCATTTTAAAAAGTAACTATACTGACTTTAACTAAAAAACCAGTCACCTAAAAGTGGTTTGAGACAACAAAGTGACTAAATGTCATTGTGTGGCACTGCTAATTATTCTTGACAATTACTTATAGTGCTTCTTACAGAAATTTCCTGGCCTTTAACTGCACTCTGAAATCTAATAAATGACCTAAAAATTCTAATGCGTTTTCTCTAATTTGATATTGATGAGCAGGGATCAGAATGAAATTAAGGTGAAATTTTTTATTTTCTCCTCTATACATTTTAATTAATTCGACTAAGAAGTAAGTTGAGTTTTTAGTCGAATTATTGCAAATGTACAGCAATAATTGGACAAATGAAAAAAACAGCCTCAGTTTCGCTCGGATCCCTGTCGTTGATGCACACCTCAACCAGAGGAAGATTCTGGACAGACCGATGTGTTTTCTTCTTGGCGAAGGCTTTCCGGGCTTCTACTTCCATTTCTGCTTGCTCTTCTGCAACCAGAGTATCCAAAACCTCAGCCTGCACCTGTGCAAATGCAAGTTCCCTCTCTAGCTGTTCCGGATTTAATTGCACATCAGTGGAGGATCTTCTGCGGGTGAACCTCCGGGTGACTTTTCTCTGAATGGCTTCAGTGAAAGCATCCGTTGGGTCTGGATCTGGATCCGGATCAAGACACGGTTGACGGTACAATCCAAGATTGCTATCTCTATCATATTTTTTATCTTTGATGAGGAATTTCTCCACCAACAGTTCACCCACATTTTTTTCGTGTTTTTGGTAGATCTCTCGCAGAGCTGGGTTGTCTTTCATCGCCTGTGTTCTGATCTTGATGGTCGGTCTGTCCCTTCGAAGATGGTGTCTTTGACGTGAGTCCTCGCGAGATAACGTTCTTGGCGTTGAAACATCGAGATCCGTTGTATCGATGGTCCTCCTAGGTCGACGAGTTATCGTTACCGGGGAATATCTTCGTAGATTACTCAACGGAGATTCCGATATCGTCGACAGATGTGGAGAGTATCTCGTCAGCGGGGCGTGAAAAGGTCTAAAATTATTTCTTTCGATGTTGAAAAATATTTGATAATACCTCTTGGACGAATACCATTTGAATTATTTTCATTTTATTATTTTAAAGAATATATCTCCAGCTCAATATACTGGGAGAGGGGCAAAAGCCTTAACACATTCTCTTTTCTGATGACTGATTAATTAAATGTTCAATAACTTCGGAAATAACCAACACTTTTCTATGTTTTGGGTTCATTTTTAAGCTATTTTTCACCGTTTCACAACAGCTTCTGAGTATAAATCTCAAAAATTTTCTTATCACATTGCAAGAACTTGAAATTGTAACATAAAAGTTGGAAAAATTAGAAAACATCTTATCTGTAGGCAAATCATTTATCATTTAAAGGAATTGCATAGAAACTTCACGATTATACATTTAATATATTCTACAAACAATTTCTGTTGTCACAAAGAATATTGAAATTTTTCTAATTGTTTTATTACATCTTCAAGTTCTTCCAATGCGATAACATTTTTTTAGATTTATACTCATAAGCTGTTAGACGGTGAAAACCACCTGTAAAATGATCTGAAGAACATTGAAAAATGTTAATTACTTTTGGAAGTTATTGAACATTTAAGAAAACATTGAAATTAACACTATTTTTGCAACATCTACTTAAAAAATAGACAAACTTAAACAGTCGTAAAAAAGAGATGTGTGAAGACTTTGCCCCCCCCCCCCCAGGTATGTGCTGATGAAGAATTGTGTATGCTTTCAAATTTATTATCATTAATTTAAATATAATTTTTAAGTAATTGCTTGACTGTGTAATGGACGTAGTTTAGGGTTTACTTGATCTGCTCAGGGAAATTTCTACAAATTGAAAACAAAGCTTTCAAAATTAGAATCTCATTTTATAAACACATGCTTCCTCGAATTTTTTGTTTATTCTGATTTTGCAGTTTCAGAAACATAAACATAATTTTGTGTAACATCCACACCTCAAATGCTAAGTCGTTCGATATTTATAGTGTACGAGAATATGATCATTGAGAAGCTTTAACGTCACATTCATGTCGATAATGTGCACATAAATTTCTTTTAACAGATGGTCTCCAAGAAATAGACTGACAAATAGAGCAATAATTTAGTCACCACGTGATTCTAAGTCTTCAATTTAAAAACATAAGTAATTTGAGATTTTTTCATTTTATCAAGATTAAACAATTATTTAAAATTTTAGTTATTTTATCATAACAATAAGTTGGCTATTTGATTATTAACACTCATATTCAAAATTTCTTTGACAACCGATTGACAAGAAATATGACCTGTTATTTTAGTTAATGGGCCAGTCAGTGACTTCTCTGAAAACACTTATGAAAAGTTTCACTCCTACTCTTCTGAGAAAAAAAAGAAAACCAAGGTTTTCAATGCGAATTCTTCTTTTTATTTTCTCATTGATTTTTGTATTTCTTAACTTATTTCAAGTCAATGTCCTCTCTTGCTCGTAATCTTTTGCACGGGTTTTGTTGCAGCTTAAGGTTTATTTCGAGGTTTACAGTCAGGAAATGTACTTTCTATTTTGGATTCGGAGAAAGCCCGATGTGAAATTATCTTGCACTTACTCTGAGGGCTTGGCAGCTCTAAAGCCTTTCCACTCATTCGTGCAAAGTGCATTATGCGCAAAAATTTCCCAAAATAGATTTTCTCAAAATAGGTCTGGGAATTTTTTGCAGAAATTTGGAGGAATTCGTGATATCAAAAACTCGTTTTAAGCTTCAAAAATAACCAAAATATTTTTACCTACCGGAGCGGGTTTTTCAACTATTTATAAATGATATCTTCCAAAAGCACTGGTATTGCAATTTTATTCCTTTAGTTTTTTTGAAATTCTGGTAGATTCCATTAGAGAGTTATTTCAGCCATTTTTTTTCAAACTCAGCCAAGCACGTGACAAAATGAATATTAAGAAGGTCCAAAAAAAGCCTTTTTTACCAATAGCACCTCTACAAAGTTTTCCTTTTGGTGTCAAAATTACCGCTGATTTTGTGCAGAATTAAAAATATACATATTTCTGGTTCTCCAAGTCGGTTTTTGCCAATAACAAGTTTATTTTATTTAAATAATCGCAGTTTGTGTATTTTTACTTCGGCATGCGTACATTACACTTTTAAGCGAAAGAAACCACTCAGAGTTTGACGGAATTAAAAAAAAAGTATTTACGAGTCTCCTAAGAGTTTTTGAATAAAAATGATACTTTTTTTAATCTGCCGGGGATCCAGAAATATTTTTTCAAGATCTTTTAAATTTTATTGATCAAAGCGACTTGGGGGAAGTCTAAATATATGGTTTTTAATTCTCCCAAAAGTCAAGAGTCATTTTGACACCAAAAGAAAAACTTAGTAGGGGTGCCATGTGAGAGAAAAATAAATTTTTTTTACCACTCTAATGAACAGACAATGTTTTTGCTATTCAAAAATTGACTATAGTTTTTTTATCGTTTCAGTTTGTACATTTCCACATTTAGAGGATTTAATTAAAAACTTTTTAGTTTATTTTTCAACATAAGTATCGCCTTATAGCAGATTACATTATGTCAATGGCTATTTGAGCGACATTCAATCGATTATAAGTTGATCAGTTACCAATGTGCTAGATGCTTAATTTAACATGTTTCGTTGTATGTATAAGCCCGAAAACGTTTCACGAAGACTTGTTGGGTTATTTCATAAAATTTATTCTTCCTAATTTCTTCAATCATTCTAATCAATACCACCTGAATAGTATTTGCAGTACGATCAAAATCGTAACATAAGAAATTTTAATGTTTTCTTTAAACTTCCGAATTCATACAAAGATTTAAATGAACATGAAAATGCATTCAAAGTATAAACCTAAAATCATAAACCGTTATTAAAATTAAAATTAAAATTAGCCAGACTAATTATTTTCCAGTCTCGTAAGGCTCCTAATCCAATTACGAAAATAAATTATTGCATATAATTTATTCAAACGAATTATCTCAATAATTTATCCCTTAATTGCTGAAAGTCATCCGCATTTCAGCAATAACAGAGGAAAATTGCATATCGCGAAATAACGTGGGAAGCTCTCTCTGGTGATTTCGATTAGCTTTAAGAAAATAATGGCCAGACCCGTGGCAGTGGCTTTGAAGGTTGTCCCTGGTGGATTCGAAGATTAGAAAATTGACGCATTGCCAAAATTCACCCCAGAAAAGAAGATGGATTTTCGGAAATATTTTTAAAAGACGATGGGCCTTCGCGGTCCAGTTCGTGAATCAAGTACAGCGACAAAAGTATTAACTGAGCGCGATTTAAGGTACTCAATCATAAAGTTGTCAGCAAAAGTGGATTCTCTGTTTACCAGAGGAGATTGATTCCCAAAATGTTGGCACATCGCCGCTCTTCATTTTCAACTTTCCGATTTAACTTGAACCTTTAGAGAAATTGGCCTCGACAATGCTCCTCACAACAAAGATTTCCGAAACAGCTGATGGAATATTTCACCAAATTGTACGTGTCTTTCTTTATACTGTTTGTGATGTTTAATAATGTGTCACGGTTTAATTTTAATGACATTTATTTTATTTTCAGGATCTTCCGACAGCCAAACAATTATTTATGTTCGTGATATCATTTGGTTTTAAGTGTGCGATATCAAATGAATGTAATTTCTTATTTTATATGAAGACATGACTATCGTTTTTATTTTAAATTCTGAAATTATTGATTTTAGTTTTGCATTAATATCACCTCATAATTAGGATTGTGCTTTCTTTCATTTTGTGCGAGACTTTTGAACCGTTTCCTGATTTAATAATAAGGGATTAAAAATAGTATTCGTCCAGAAAAGGTTTGATTTATAAGAGAATGGCGATACACGTAATTTAAAATAATGTATGCGTGTTCACGACAAATACTGTACACATCATTAAGTCCACTTGACGATTTATGGTTGGTAACGACATTAAACGCTTGAGCACGTGCATATCGAATTGAAAATCACAAACTACTATCTTGACCCAAAAACAAAATACTTACAGCAAGAAGCTCTATAAAGTATACATTTTTAAACAAATTGTCAGATTTATTTCAAAGTGAATTAATCGAATGAAGATTTTAATGAGTCTGCGGAAGCTTGATTCGAATAACATAAATTATTACATTTTGCAAACTTTTCCAAACTCAATTCATTCTAAATGTCGTTGGTAAATATTCCAGAACCACAAATTAATGAAGAAACTGACATTCTTCTTGCAATTGAAAAAACCTAATTTAAGTCAAGAAAATAATATCCTTCCATAAATCGTATTCGTGAAATAATTAAGAACGATAAAATGAATTCTGGCAACAGAAATGATGAATTAGAAATGCGAAAATAATGTTTTAATTAATGGGGATGATGAGGCTTACCGCCCGGTGCCTGTCATCAAAGAACTGTGATTGGCGAATGGGTTCCCATAATAATATGAGCCTCCGTCCCCGTAATAGGGCATCGCTGAAATCGTTCAATTTTCCGGAAGTTTTAGTTCACAAAAATAATTGAAAACCAAGCACAATCACGGTTTTGAGCGAGTCAGGTGCGAAAAACGTTCTCACGGTTCAGGGATCCAAGACCGACTGAGTTTAAGCCAGCGACCCAGTGTAATAATAGAATTCTAGTATATGAGGCTTCTTGTATCTAACTATAAGCCTAGACTCTCTAAAATCCTAACGACTTCAAATAATTGCAACAGGGAAAATGCACTAGTAAAATATGCAAGTATTAGATCATGCGGTCAAGCTGCTTGCATGCCGTAACAATTCTTCTTGCTCGTTCGATATTCAAGCTGTCACTGTGTCGTTACATGAGCTTGGCAAGATACATTATTCGAATCGATCGATTGGGATCGATACGCTTTTGTTCAACGATTCAATATTAACACGGATTTTCTCTATAGAAAATTAAATGTTTAACGATGATTTAACTGCAATTTAGATCTTAGCTGCAACTGTAGAAATTCGAGTCAGAGATTATCAAAAAAGATTGACATTGAATCAAGAAAATATTAGTGCAAATACGGACGATAAATTTTCTTGATTCAAAACTAATTTTTTACGAGTAAGAAATCAGGGAGCTCATACCTTTTGTTATGAAATAAATAACTGAGGATCCAGATTCAATAAGTGGACATAGCGGACATTCTTTGGCTCAAGCGCAAATGAACGCTGACAAGGCAAAAAGAAGAACTTTGTAAATATTTTTTGAAATTATTCAAGTTTTCCTATATTACAAGCATTTGACTCATTTAATAAATTTAAAATAGTGTCGATTGTAGCATACATTTTGAAAAATACTTGAAAAATAATTTCACGCAATTTTTTAAATATTACATCGAGGGGTTAACTATTCTTGTACGCTGGTATACAATATAGGTCTCCCATAAAATCGCGTGATATACTTTCAAATCTATTAAACTACCCTAAAAGCTTTGAAATCCGCTGAAATCATTTGAGAACCCTTGAAATTTTATTTTATTTCATTTATTCTCTAAAGTTATCTAGTTATTCTTTCAAATTGTTTAAAATACTCTATAATCTCTGTAAAATCCTTTGAAAGCCTCGAAAATGATAAAAGCCCTTATTACATCTTGCGGAATACATAGTAATCCGAAAAGATCAAGTAAAATCCCGTAAAGCACCTTGAAATCTATAATATCGTACAAAATTCCTTTAAAAGTGATGAAATTTTTAAAATCATCTGAAAATCCACAAAAGCAGATATAGAATCCCTGGAAATCTTTGATAATTATTTAATTTCTGAAAATATTTTTAAATTTAAAATTCCTTAAAATCTTTGAATTCCTTTGAAGTTCACGTAAAATTTCTTGAAATCTTCGAAATCTTTTAAATCTTCTGCAATCTTACGAAATCATTTAAAAATTCTTCGGAGACTTTTAAATCTCTTGAAATTTTCTATATTCTTACGAAATTCTTTAAAATCTCATTAAATTCTCCGGAATATTTTGAAATACCATATTATATTAAGGATTTTATAACATTTGTAATTTTTTATTCAACACTATTATTAATTCAAAATTAAAACATTTGTATAGAATTTATTTTTCTTTTAATAAAATTAATTCTTCAAAAAGTTCATTACTCAACGAAATAGTTAAACAATAAGAATAGATACTGTGATGCCGAACAATAATTCTGCTTGTACACTTTAAGTCACAGAAAATGTTGCAAAAAACATTCTGTATTTTTTGCATCGAATTTTGAAAATCTCAAACAATTTTCTGAAATATTTGATTTAAAAAAATTCTGCTGGACACAAAAATTAGGTAATTTTTTTCAAAATTGCTCGACGAATTGCAAAAGAAGATGGTAAATCTCACAGGAATAAAAAATACATTTAAATAATTAAATTAGGTCAAATATATAGAGTTCCAAAGAATAAATTTATGATTTTTGAAAAATGGACGTCAAGATTTATAATATGATTAAAATCCTTTTTAGGCTTGGAAAACGTATTTTAAATAGGTAATTTATTTAACTTTTTTCTCGAATAGGTCATTTTTGGATTCTAAAGTCCTATCTCAGCTTCATAAACATACTTTTTTAATTTTAATAAAAAATGTGAAAAAGAAATTAGATTGAGATATATGAAAATAATACAAATGTTTAACAAAAATATTTCGATTCAGTTTTTGAATGAAAGAAATTTATATTATATTGCGAACCATAAGATAGTCTTCCATTTATAAATATTTTAAGTTGTTTTCTTCTTGTCCAAAAGAACGCTTCCACACTATCAGAATTTTTAGTAGAAAATTGATTTATTCGTCACCTGATTGGTTATCACGACATATAATTTAGTATAAATGCCATTAAGAAATTTCTTAAAATAACGTACATTAACGTACGTTACTTTGCACTACATTTACGCAAAAATTGTAATGCTTTAACGTTATTAACATTCCATACCATAAAATTTCATGAAATCTCTAGAAATTATCAAAAATCCAGTAAAATCCATTAATACCTGTTTAAAATCTCTTGAAATGTTTGAAATATTTAAAGTCCCTTGAAATACTTTAAAGTCCCCTCAAATATCCTTAAATTAGTAACATATTTCAAAATGTCTTCAAACATTTTGAGACCTCTGAAATTTCCACTTTTGAGATGGTGAATTGACTTTTTTAGCTATTCAGTGAAGAAATTTAAAAATGTGTTCAAAAGCAAAGTGAAGAAATAGTTGCATTAGGGACAAATTTGAGAAAATATTAGAATTATTATCATTTTTTCAAAATGGTAGTAAAATAGTTGCCTTATCAAAAGACGTGTCAAAAAGTGTCAATAGTGTCGTGAGTCGCGGGCCTGATATTAATTAATATCCGAAAATGAAAGCTCGGGATTAATAATGTATGCTCCCTTATTTTCTTCAGGGCCTCAGTTTAAATTTTTTGTGACTTTTATTCATACAAGTAGTAATTTTTCCCAATATTTTAAATTGCAATAAAAGGCCTCTATAAAAAATCCTCAAAGGCTGAAAATGTTGTGGAAATTTCGAGAATTCATTTGGAAGTGCCTTTTTGTTGTTTCTGAGATGTCAAAATTTGACGAATTGTAGATGTTTTAAGACAGGTAAAATTATAGAAAAAGTTACGGTAAAGTTTGAGAGTTTCATATCTGATTGTCGCTGAAAACACTTTTTCGAACATTTTTTTTAGAGATTTGATTTAGATTTAACTTTACAATAAAATAAACCAAAATGTTATCTATATTACACGAGCTCCTGCGTTTAGAGGTGAATTATATGTGTCATGGTTTCATTGAGCAGATGGAAATTCCGTCCCAGATACCTGCGTACGGTTCCCCCACTACACGATTTCTTTCGCAGCCGAACTACTGCCGCAAAGCCTAGTCAGTATGAGCCATTTGTACCTAATGAGAAATAAAAAGCGGAATATAAGAATTTTTAAGTTTGGCACTTGGTTTTTTAGAAATAGGATATTCGAAATCTGCGAATTATAAAGATTACAATAATGTTTTATTTTACTTTAAATGTTTAAAATTAAAGAATAAATGTTCAAGTTTATTTGAGATTTCATGGAAAATGTGTATATTTTACTGAAATCAACTGCAGTAGCTTTAATTTATTAGTTTAATATTTTACTTAACGCGATAAAATTTCGGAAGCTAAAATTTGGCCAGATTTGAAAACTCATAAACTAACATAATAATTTCGGCTTATTTCTCAACCAATCGCATTTATCAATATTATTCTTAAATAATTTTGCATTCCCAGTTCAAAAGTATAAATAGTCTCATTTCTAGCCTTAACAAATCACATTGGTCAAAATTATCCTTTTAATAGCTTGACTTAAAAAGATTTTTTTTTATTTTATACAAAAAATAAATAAAAAATATAAAAAATATACATATATGATAAATATTATACAATTTTTTCATGAATTTACCTGTGGTTTACCTATGTTTACCTATGTTATATGTTTTAATTTAATTTTTATAAATATATTTTCAGTTGCAACTGCAGTTGATTTTATTACAAAATACTGAAAACTTGTCCATAATAATTCAAATAAATTTGAACATTTATTCATTAATTTTCGTCTTTTTAAGTCAAATAAAATATCACTAAAAATTAAAAAATGCTAAATTTAAACAATGCTTTATCCCGCATTTCAGACCTTATTAGGTACAAAGAACTGCCGGGGACTAGGCTCAACGGCAGCAGTTCGGCTGAGTGAGGGGAAGCCCCACAGTGGGGGAACCGTGCGCAGGTAACTGGGACCGGATAGTCCATCGCCCGTTTAATTAATAGGTAAAATTAGACTTACCAGCACACCTTAAGCCCTGACGAAAAAGCCCATAAAGCATGGATCCGCAATGGTCGCAGAAAGTTGGAGACATGAAGGTATGGGGTCGAAACCTGTGAGGTACATCCACTTTGAATCGTTCCCTCAAGTACTGCCATTAAACATGGTAAAAGACGCATTAGGCTTCTAGAAAGACAAAGTAGCAGTCCACGTGTAAACAAAGTTTTTTAAGCATCTTCACTATTAATAGACTGACATAGTCTAATTGTGGAAAATTTAATTTAATTAAAGCAAAGCCTCCTTAAATGGGTGATTCCAAAAACGACAATATTCGAATTTCGTTTGGGGGAACGGCTCCTTTTGTGAAGTTCCCAAAAATAGGATACCGTATTTTTTTTTTTTTATTGTACAGTCCCTCTATTTCTCCATAAGAATAACATAGGCAAAATTCACATACCTACAAATATGAGACTGGACGGCGTAATTTACAATAAAACGAGTGTAAATTACCGAGATAAAAAAATAAATTACTGAGTAAAAAAGTTTAATTTATTTTTTATTCATTATTAATTTTTTAAGCAATATTTACTTGTTTCAACAATACTTTTTTCACATTTTATTGCAAATTATCGATATCCTCACAACGAGATAAACTAATTAGTCAATATAAAAAATCTAAACGATCGATTCAATTTGTCGTGTTTTTATTCTTAATTGTTTAAATAATTTTTCATTGTTGAAATGTAACATTTGACAATACTACTGCAAAAGTTAAATTTTTTTGCCAATTTTACAGTAGCTTTATTAGCTTCTTTTATTTTAATAGTTTTCATTACTTGCCCATAATATTTCTAACAATTTTAATAATTTGTTTAAACACAATTTTTTTCGCAAAATGTAACAAATTTACTTCTTCTCTTAATAACTTTAACTATTTAATGTAATTCGAAAACTAATACGAACGATTGGCTAATTAGTTTATGTCATTCCTAAAAAGGTAAATTTAGTCTGTTTTTTTTTTAAAAAAAAGTGTTTAAACAAATAGAAAATCTTTAAAAAATTGTTGGTAAGTGTTGAAAAGTAATTAAAAATCGGTAACAACCACACTTTCCTGTATTATTCTCGGCAAACGTCACATTTTAACAATGAACCATTATTTAAAAAATGTACAACAAAATTATTTAAACAATTAAAAATATACTGCAAAATACATGATCCTCGTTTAGACGATAGTCTTTTAGGCATGCTGAAAGGGCCTGGAGAGCCAAAATCAAATTTTTCTTTTTTTATCCTTATAAAATAAAATACCTTAATTAATTAAAAAATATACAGAATTAAAATATACAGATAAAATTATTATAATAATTTCAAGTGTACTTCAAAATAAAGAAACGTATGCATTATTTCAAAACAGTAATTACTTAAATAATCAAAGCATTTCCGAATTTTTTATTACGAAATTTAAAAAAAAAACTCTAATGATGTCTACGACATAATAATCGTTCACGTATTTATACACTATTAGACATTCCCTTTTAATACAAGTTCTTTTAATTAGATTTGGCAATGGCCAAAGCAAGGAGGATAAATCATTTCATATATAGAATTTCGAACAATTGGCAATTCCGCGCCAGCTACCTGTGTATGGTTCTCCCACTATGCGGCTTCCCCTCACTCCGACGATCGGCTGCCGCCGAGCCTGGTAAGCGGTCGTCCTTTGTACCTAATGAGGGAAAACATCCGGAATATGACTTTTTATTTCAGCACCTGGAAAATTATAAATCAGCTGCAGTAGCTTTAATTTATTAGTGAAATATTTTATTTAACTTGGCGAAATTCCAGATGCTAAAATTTGAGTAGATTTGAAAACATATTAACTAAAATAATAAATTTGGTTTATTTCTGAAATAATCGTATTTCTAAAGATCATCCCTAAACAATTTTGCATTTCTAGTGTAGAAGTATGAAGAGTCTTATTCCTAGCCTAATTTGGAAAATCATTAATTATTTATTTCTTAAACAATCACATTGCTACACATTATCCTTTTAATAGTGAATTTTAGTTAACACAAGTTCCTAGTATTCATACCTGTAGTTTGTAAATCTAATTTAGATTTGTCAGTTTTTTTTCATGATCTGTTCCGATTCGTTTAATTTTTACACTGAAACACATTTAAATTAAAAATCTAACTTAAATTTCAGATACTGATAACTAAAATGCGATATTCCTGTACTTGTATCGGAAAACACATTTATGTCATTCCTTTTTATTCTGCTATTTAATGTTATAAAACATATTTTAACTAAATTATATTATATGAACTCCATTATATTGCATTTAAATAATTGAAAATACTATAGTATTTTTAATTAACTTTCATAAAAAATGGCATAATATTTATTGCAGTATCCCAGGCGGAAAAGTTAAACATATTAGGAAATATTACATATAATTTTCATTTGTCATATTCATTATTTTTTTTTCTAGAACTAAAAGGAAATTTTAAGCAATGTGATTAGTGAAGGAATAAAAAAATTGCGATGTTTGTTAATGAGTTTCCAAACTAGACTAGAAAATATAAAAGCGATTTTTGATAAATCAACCAAAACAATCATTTTACTTAACAAGTTCTCAAATCTGGCGAAATTTTAGCTCTCGAAATTTCCTTAAGTTAAATACAATATTCCACCAATAAATTAAAGCTACCGCAGTTGATTTTAGGAAGAATATACTGAAAAATTGTCGATGAAATCTCGCATAAACTTGAACATTAATTCTTTGACTTTCAACATTTTAAGTCAAATAACATATCTTTGGAATCGTTACGATTCATAGATTTCTAATATATTTGTAAAATACCAATTGCTCAATTTTAAGAATGTTATATTCCGAATTTGAGTCCTAATTAGGTACAAGGGACTTCCGCTAACCAGGCTCGGCGACAGCAGTTCGTCCGTGAGGGCAAGCTGCGCAGTGGGGGTACTGTACGCAGGTAGCTGGGGCGAAATTGATCATCGCCCACAATTTCATATAAAATCGTTTAGCTATACAGAAATACATAAAGCTATCACATTAAGTATTGTTAAGATATAATACAATGCATTCAAAATGTTGTTTTAAATAATGGGAACAAATATAATTATTGTAATGTTTTTACATTTAATAACTCCTTTTATGGCAAGCTCTTGAATGCGTTTTTGATTGCCGCTACTCTGCATCTATTAAACCTCTCTCTCGCAAATCCTTGGTTAGTTGAAATTCCTCTCTTAATTGTCTGCAACAAGCGGTTAAAGTGCGTACAGCCCATCTAACAATAAGATTATTTGATAAAATTCCATTTAAAAGACTATAATAAAATATTATCTTCCTGTTGCTTTTCTCAAATACTATTCTTAAAAAAATTATTAAAATAATAATTGTGATGACGAAACCAAATTGTAATGTAAACTTTTAGAATAAAAACAATATTTTGAAACTTAAATTAGATTATTTTTAGATTATTTTGTTTCAAAGAAAAAAAGTGATCGGCTGTACGCAAATAATTCTGAATTATAAGTGCTTTGCGGTAAAGTGAGAGTTAATTAACATCATGCGAATTAATAATACTTTTTAGTTACAATTCTATTCATCTAAATCTAAAATAATTTTACCTGTACTTTACTTACAATTGTATTCTCCGATTCCCTTCCACTTTCGGGACACTTTGTCAATAACTTGTCGTGACATTTTTTGTGAACTGCGGTTTGGCAGGCTAAAAAATTGAAAAATGCATTATTTCAAATAATTATTTAATTTTTTTTTTAATAACTTTATTGAATTTTATTTCTTACCTTGACACTGATATCCCTGTTTACCAAATCCCCTGAAAAATAAGAATTAGGTTTAATTACCGAGAAAATCAAATACGACTTACCCCGTTTTAATTGTAATTGAAAAGGGTGGTGAATTGTAATCATACTATTTAGAATAGAAAAGTACGATTTAGAAAAATTAAAGAAATTTACTTTTAAAACAAATAATACATAATAATTTAATAAAGTATTAAACTTTTTGATAGGCTTTTTTAAACGTATTAATTTTGTAAAGACCCACTAGATTTAGAGAACCTTGAGTTTGGTAAGGGGTCTTAAGAACAAATATTTTTTTGTCTTTGAAATCGGCTAGTAGTCTGGTATTCGAATTAAGTAAAAAGTAATGTTCAAATCGGTTAATAACTCAATATCTTCTGTTTATTCTTTGGATATGAAAATTAAAAAAATTCTTTTTATTTTAAAAATTGTGGCAAATTTTCTATTGAAGTATTTCTTAAGCACTTTGTAAGTATTTTTTAAGATTTTCCTAACATCCCTGCTGTTTTTAACAACCTCATCTCATAACTGCACCACGTTTATTTTCCCATTCTTAGAAAAAAAGGTTGGCAGCTTTAAAAACATTTTTTATTACAAACTATTCAAGTTTTATTGATTTCGCAGTGAATTATACAATTAAAGAGGTGTTTATTCTTTTTTTATTAATAACACTATATGTAAAAAGAATTTTTTATCATTAATTTATGGGACATTTCAGTTTTTTTGCAAAATACGATCATGAAAGTCAAAATGTTTTTTAGAAAAATAGATTTTAAAAGTGAAAAACATTTTTTTGGCTGTTTCTAAAATCTGGTATCAAAAAAACCTTAAATGCATTTGATCCTGAATATCTAAGAAAATATTTATGCGAAGGAGAATACTCAGTTTCAGATTCAACGCTTAAAAATACATGCTAAAATACGATGAAAATCAAAAAAACATGAATTTTATAGAATTTGTAACTAAGTGGTAAAATTTTTGTACATTTTTATAATTTTTGTAACATTAGGTAATAAGATTTTGTTTATCCTTAAATAATATGACATAATTAAGCAACATTTCAATATTTTATTAATTTAAATGATTCAAATTTATTTAAATTAATTACATGTAACCATTATTTATACTGACAAATTAAAAAAAAATTGTATTTCAAATAAAATTAATGCAAATACCCTATATATTGAAACCGATGAAACATTAAGTTGAATTTTCAACTTATACGGCATACATTTCTAAAAAAAAAATGGAATAGTGCAATTCTAAAATAAAATAATTAATTTTTAATGGAAAGAAACCCAAATTATCAACATAAAAGTAAAATTTTAAACCAAAGTTGAAATTTTAAGAAATATGAACTTTTAACATACTAGTTCAACTTTCAACCAAGTTATTAAACTTTCAACTAAAACAGCTTAATTTTTAATAAAATAGATAACTTTAAAAAAAAGATGAATTTTGCAGCAACAAGATTAATATTCTACCAAAAAACTCGAATGTTCTACAAAATGTTTGAATTTGAAAGCCGAAAGGACGAATTATCTATAAAACGGTCGATGTTTTAACCCGAAAATATGATTTTTTAACAAAAAAGATCATTTTCTACCAACTAGTTAAAATTTCATAAAAATAGCTTCATTTTTAACCAAATAGTTCAATTTAAACCAAAAGTATAAGATTTTGTAACAACAAAATTATTTTTAAACCGAATAATTTTATTTTCTGAAAACTTATTGAATCTTCATTCAAATCAGAAAAATTTAAACTCAAAAACTTGAATTTACGGCCAAAAAATAAAAAAATACTTAATAAAAATACATGAACTTTGAACTAGAAAGATCACCTGAAAAAATATCTTTCAAGCTAGAATGGAAAATATACATTGATTGTTAAAAACATTAACTATCAAACAAAAAAAAGAAATTTTTGAAGAAAATAGTTACATTGTCAACGCCTAAGAGATGAATTTTTAACTAAATCGATGAACCTAAAAAAAATTAATTTTCCCAAAAAATTATTTTTTAACCCGGAAGTATTATTTTCTAAAAATGGAATTTTTACGCTTTAAACTTAGAAGGTGAATCTTATAAAAATATAAATATTTAACAACTAGTTCAACTTTCAACAAAGTTCTTGAATTTTCAACTGAAATAGCTGAATTTTCAAAGAAATATATAACTTTTGAACCAAAAACATGAATTTTCGACAAAATACATTAATTTTTTACAACATTGTTGAATTTTAAATCCAAAAAGATAATTATTATCTGCAAAATGTTTGCACGTTCAGCCCAAAACTAAGATGTTTTAACAAACAAACAAAATAATTTTTTCCCGAAAAGTGAAATTTTCATAACAATAGTTTAATTTTTAGGAAAAATGTTCATTTTCAACCGAATAGTACATTTTTAATCGAAAAGGGTAAATTTCCAACCAAGAAATATGAATTTAAAAAAATACATGAACTTTCAATTAAAAGAGATCAGCTTTAAATAAAAATGGTCAATTTTCATCAAAAAATGGTTGTTTCGTGAAAAAAAGCAATTTTCAACAAAGTTGTTCAACTTTTATCACGTTTTCTTCATAGGATTTCTTTGCACAATCAGACATAAAACACGAATTCACAATTACTTTTTAAATATCGCCCACATAAGTTTATTTTATAGGATCCTGCAAAAACCCTATAAGTGAAAAAATGGGTTATGTGATTTTTAATAGTTAATTTAAAAAGTTAAGTATTAATTGATTAATGTTAACAGAAATAACTGTTTAAACAAATAATTATTGTCGTAATAATATTAATTTTGAATTATTGTTTATAACTATTTTCTGCTTTATTAATGCTAGATGGTTGCGGTTTCTTCTGAAATTCTGAACTTATCACTCACTTCTTATTTAGTAAAGTAATAAACAATGCAAGTTAACAAATATAGTTGTTTAAACTATTTAATAATATTTATAACTATCTTCTCTCAGATAAGTGCTAAAAACATGCAGTTTTTTTTCTGAACTCTTACATTTTTTGTCTACATTTCATTTAATGAGATAATAGCTAATACAATTTAACAAACATGCTTATTTAAACAGTGGTTTACTGTTTAAAACTATATTCACTTAGAGTAATGCTAGAAAGTTGCTTTCTTACAAAATTCCTTTAGTTTTACTTTGACTTTTTAGTTATGAGCAAATAATAAGTGAATCTCAACAAGAATCATTTTTTAAATAGTATTATATTGTTTTAAGTGAATTATTTTTTTCTTTTTCCAACGTTAAAAAAATTAATTTTAACAAATAGAGTTTGTGGAAAATTGCTCCATATCTCAATCTACGGAGATAAGGGCACCTCGCCGAATTCTCTCAGTAACTATTTCAAGGAAAAATTATATTCAATATGATCCATGTAAACAATTTAGAATCTATTTCAAATATTTGTTTTATTTAAGAAAAAATCATCCACATATAGAAAGACATCGTTTAATATATGATTCTCTCTAATGTTCATCTATTTTAATATCTGTTCGTATTGAAAAAAGTAAAGCAATAGTTAAACATTTCAGAAAAACCGCAAATTTCTAGCACTTATATAAGAGAAGATAGTTATAAATAATAATAAATTTTCTAAACAACTATTTTTGTTAACTTGCATTCATTATTACCTCACTAATTGAAAAATTGACAAAAAGTGGAAAATTTGAGAAAAAACTGCAATTTTCTAGTATTACTATAGAAGAAGATAGTTATAAGCAAAGTAATTTGATTAAAACATTCTTTTTTGTTGAATATAATTAATTGTTAAGTAACTCCAAGTGAAAATAGATTATTCATCGACAAATTTAAGAAAAAAGCGCAATTTTCACCATTAAGAAAAGGGATTATTATTAACAATAGTAATAATTGTTTAAAAAAGTATTTTTGCTAACTTCAATTAATTATTACTCAACTCTAATTGAAAAGAGGACAAAAAGTTAAAAATTGCAAAAAAAGCTGAAACTATCTAGTATTAATATTCAAACAATGTTTAAACAATTCAATTAATGTTCAAACAATTATTTCTTCTGATTATTCAAAGAGAATACTATTACCAATAACAATAATTAATTAATTATTACCTCACTTCAATTGAAAGTTGAACAAAAAGTGGAATATTTAAAAAAACACGACTTTTTATCTCTATTGTAAGACCAAATTGCTAAAAGCAATAATAAATTGTTTAATACATTTATGTAAATATATAATTAGCAGTATAAAGTAGCATTTTATTTATTACAAGCAATTTGCATCTATGGCTAATTTTGATCAGAAATGTTGAGCTTCAACTCGGGTTTTTGTTTTCATTCTGAATGAAGTTTACAAAAACGTCTTATTTTTAATGGGAAATACGTTTTAATCTTCATGGGGCTTAAGCGACCTCTAAATATAATTATTTTTTCAAACAAAAAAATGGATTTATTTTCGCGTGAATTCGATCATATCGAATCATTTATGGAAATCCTTTCAAAAAATCTAAATTAAAGTCAATTTTCGGTTCAAAGCTCCAGTAGCTTGTTTTCAACCAAGTATTCAATTTACGAATTCAAGTTTATTATGAGTTGCGGAATACGTAGGCCGAGAATTTATAGAGGAAAAAGCAATAAATTTTGATCCGCTTTGACGATCGAGGCAACGAAAATCTCATTAAATTCATCGACGCGAAGAGTGGCTGTTCGAAAATAATCAGATACGTCTGCGTTTTTATAGGGTCTATAATCTATACTCAAGTACAAAATGCATTTAATCGGCGACGAAATTTACACTTATGGTTGTCAGCTTTCTTTTTGCAGCAATTTTAATATTTATTTCCGAGTTTACAAAAACTTGATCTTTGAATTTCAGGCTTAGAGAATAAAAATAATATTATAAAGCCTATCGTCTATCGAATTTTAAACTCTCCGAGTTATTAAATCGCGAAAACACCGGGAAAACCCGGGAAATTACAGAGAAATTTATTTCTTGACTGGGAATTTCACAAACCTTTATATAGAAGAAAAGTCTATCCTATCCCTACTTGGAATATCACATAATATAATGCAATTTAAAATAAGTTTGGTTTGAACTCTTATTTTTTAATGTTAAATTCACTTTTTTAATTATGAAGTCCTTGAGTTTACAATGCGCAATTCTAAAATCTTTTACCATTAAAATTTTCCACTTTAGATCTTTATTTTTAAGGGTACATGCTCAATTAAAAGAATTTCAAAATACTGTTTTGAAGACTTCAACAGTTAAAAATTAATAGTGTTTGAAATTGAAATTCGTTCACAAAAAAAAAACGTTTTAAGTTGATCAACTATGCATATAAATTATTTAATTACTTCAAGAATTGAACTGCAGTTCAAATACATAAAAATGAACAATAATTAATTGTACGCGAGGACTATAAATCTGTTCAAAATTAACCAATTCAAAGATTTTAACGTTAAAAATTGAACTGTTTTAATTCGAAAGTCTTAGTAGTTAAGCAAATGTAAACGTCCGATTGAAACATTATAAATTATTTAAAATTTCTAAGTAAATTCAAATGAATAGATTCATAATCAAGCGCTTATATTCAAATCCAAATCATATTCATTTTTGTTTTAGTCCAAAATATTCCATTTTTAATCTATTCAAATTGAAAATTGTTAATTAAAAATAATAACCATTTTTAATACTAAGCAATGTTGGACTCTTTATTTTAAATGAGCAGTTATAAATCATATATTAAAAACTACACAACATTAAAGTGAATTTTTTGAAACAGAAGACCTTGAATCGTTAAAATTTCAGAGAACTAACAGTAAACTTTGAGCTTTAAAATTTTAATTAAAAAAAATTAGAAACAAAATGAATATTTTCGAAAAGTTTTAATTATTTAGTAACTTTGTTATGATTTTGACAAGTTTTAAGATAATAAAAAAAATTCTTAAAATTCCTGAGAAAATTGAAAATGATTTGTTTATCTTGAAACATTAGTTTTGACCGAATATTGGGAAAGATTTTAACACGAAAACAAATTTTGATGAAGAAATAGCAATAGAACAATTAATTAATTCAGACAAAATCCAAGTAAGTTTAACAGATATATTTAGAAGTTTTGAAAAGACTTAAAAATAATTGGAAAATAAAAAAGATTCCAAACAAATTGTACATTTTCGATTGCAAAAGAGTAATCTGGAAGATTATAAGACATTTTGTATTTTATTTTGCAGGAGTTATTTAAAGCTTTAAGTCGTTCCGAAATTCGGGAGCACTAATCAAATATTTTTCGTAAGCTTGGCTAGTTGTCCCGAATTTTCGGGATGACTAGTCCATCTCCTTTTCCAACTTCCCCAATATTACGGGACGACTAGGTGCAGCCCTTTTTTAATCTTTCAACTGTTCAATTTATAGAAGTTAAAAATGTTTAATTTTGAACTTTGACGCCATTTATTTTGAAGTTGTTCAATTAAAAAGTGTTCAAAGCTTCTATTTTGTACGTGTGTATTATTGAGCGTTCGAAATTTTAAATGTTCAGCGTTCAAATTTTGAAATTTTTTATGAGTTCCGTGTTTGTAACTTAAATAAAAAAACGTTTAGTTTCAAGAGTTCGAATTTTTAAATTTAAGTGATTGTCGTAATATCTTAAATATATGACATTGACTTATGTCTATGACTTGAAGTATTAAAAAAAGTATAAAAACAGCAACGGCCTATTGTTTATTGCGTTAATTTCTGACGAGAAAAGTATTTAGGAAACCCTTACTTTATTTCTATGGGGATTCGAAACTATTGTGATAATTAAAAAAGTATAGAAATCATAATTAAGTTAATTCAGGTTGACCTGGGAAATTGAACCAACTGGACCTGGAAAAATCTTAAAATGACCTGGAATTTGAAATCGTCCCATGAATCACACCACCCTAGCAACATTCGGCATGATTTTTTATTCGGCATTAGTCTGACTGTTCAACTGATTTTGTTGACAATATTGACACATTTAAATATATTTATTTAAAAGATTAGTTATTTATTTTTAGAACTGCAAAAACTAGTCAAATACTCGAAATGTTGTAGAGAATATTAAATAAAAATATAATTTTATGTGTATCACTGAAACCCCTTTTACAGAATATTTCTTCTTGCTGAAAACCATAAAATGTTTTCTTTTTATCTCTAATGAGCCGAAAAGTAACATATTTTGAAAGTCTTGTTTTTAATTGTAAATATTTTTCATGCTTATTTTGCATAAAATAATAACTCATGATTCGTTACAATCAGCAGGGTTTGCTTATTAGTATAATAAGAGATCTTTTAATTGAGTCGAAATAATTTTACCTCAATTTCTTTAAAGAAATATTATATTTAGATTGCTGTAAAAAGACTGTATTAAATATTGGCAATTTTAGAAATGCAATAAAATTTGCTGATTATTTCTTTTCCTATTTGGAAAATATAATAATCTAAATAGATTGGTTCAGAATTACCTAAAAATGTAGGGATTATTTAAACTTACCACAAAAAGTCTTTGCAAAATGCACAAAAAGTGGGTTGTCTAAAGAACTTGGCAACCAATCTGTGACCCCTGACAACGTGAACTTTATTTTGCTTGACAGCACCTCGTCTTCTGGTAATTGGAACGCCTCCTCCATTATTTTCAGAAGGTGGAGGAGATGTCGATGATTCTGCATCTCTTCGTGGTATGCGAGTTCTATATACATATGTCCTTGCTGTTGAACTTGGTGGAAGATCCAAAGGATTTAGAGGCAATGGAATTCGTGTCCTACAAAGTGTACAAAAAAATTATTTTTCTGCAATCCAATTTTCAATTGAAAACTTCTGTGTTTCCGAAAACTAAAAAATTTCAAATTTAATAGAAGCAATGCAAAAAAGGCTTTATATTTTCTTCTCCAAAATGGATTGTATCTGGTCCAAATTAAAAGTATCGAAATAAAAGATAAGGTAAAAAGAAATCATTATTAATGCATTTTAATTTTTTTATTCAGCATTTTTTTCACCAAAAAGGCCTTCAGGATTTCGTGAATATTTTTGAAATTAATACTTTCGAAATCTGAGTGAAATTTTTTTTTTTACTAAGAATAAATACATTTTTGAATCATTCTAGGTATTCCCAGATTTTTTTTCTACGTCATGGATATCGTTCGATAATAGAAACCGTTCTCGACGTTGTTGATTCACTGACGTCATAGAATCTCGTGTAATATTCCTACCGGAAATAAAAGAAAAATATTTTGTTTTTGTCGTTGAATAATTTAGTCTACGCAAAAAATTTCTGACAATTTAATGGCTGGCTTTCAAAAGGGTAAAGACACATTTTATAAAGTTAAAAAAAAAAAATATTCTCATTTTGTAAATGCAAAAAAAAACATCGAAAATGTTGAGAGTTGGCCCCTATTGACTACAAGCTCTTCACTTACAGGTTCAAACTTGTCATTCGCAAATAAAAATAAATAATAGACTCAATAATCACAATATAAAAATAAAAACACTATTCTTGTTAAAATATCTAATTATTTCTTCACGTTCTTATTTTTAAATAACTATAAAAGTATTTTTATCCTTATTTTTCAAGAATGTATACTTTTTAACCTTGCACATAAATGTAATGTAGAATGTTAATAAAGTGAAGAAAAAGTGATGACATAAACGTTACATTTGTCCGACAACTATTAGAAGAATCTCAGATCCGGATTTCTGATGCTTATTACTCATGCAGTAGTTACGCGCGGTTTTAGTCAGCCAAGACTTTGAATTAAGATTCTCGTTAATTTGATGAAGCAGACGATGGGTGAAAGTTGGCTAATAGGATAAGTGTGCGAATATCGTTAAATATAGATGATATAATCGTGATTTAGTGGGACCAAATTTGTGAACAGCTGAATAGATTTCTAATATTTTATATGTAGTTTTGCAAATCATTGAAAAGTGAGTTGTTTCGATTTGATGAAAAAGTCATAATTTAATCATGTTAAAGGCTTGCTTTAGTTTATCTCTTTATTTTGAAAAAATGATATTTACAATTTAAACGATCTGCTATCATAAAATATGCTTATAAAAATGGGAGTCTTTTAGCAAAAGACAAACAATTATAATAGAAAAACAACAATCAGGTAAAATAATGTGAATAAAAACTAAATTCTTTTTCCCAATTTTTAACTCCAAACTTTTTTTATTTAATCGTCCTGACTCAGGTCTCATATTATACATTTTAAGAATCCTGTTTTTATTATAAGAATTTAGACAAATTCAATAGAATTGAAAAGAACTCAAAATAAATTAATAAGAATTCAGGGCAAATTCGAAATAAATTACAAAAAAAATATATTCTACGTAATCCTTTACTTCTTGTGAATAACTTCTTTAAAGTTTATTAAAATATTGTAAAATCCCATGGAATTTTATGAAATTTTATGACACTTCTTGAAATCCTGGAAAATGTATTAAATTTCTTTGAGGGCTTTTAAAATCCATTAACATAATTGAAATCCACGGAAATATGATAAAATTCTTTTGGAATCTTAAAAAATATCATAAAACCTTATAGGTCTTTAAAATCCTTCCATATTATTTAAATTCTTTAAAGTCGCATGCAAATTTTTTTAAATCTCTTGAAATTATTTAAATCTCTTTAACATGTTACGGAGTTTGAAAAATACCCTAAAATATTATATAATATGTGTATATTATTTTATATATATATATATCTTTAATTGATTTTTTTAAACCGTTGAATTAGGTGGAAGTGAGGGTGAATTACAAAAGCTGATTTGAAAACTCTTCCAATTTTTGAAATCCTACGAAATACCTCACTTTTCTTGAATACATTCTTTTAAAAATCTACTTAAATATTATTAAACCCCGTGAAATTCTATTAAATCTTACCATATTTCCTGAAATACTGGGAAATTTATTTAAATACATTGAGAAAATTAAAAAAAAAACCTTCCTATAATTAAATCCGTGATAACTTTTCTTTTTTTAAACCTAGAATAGTGTCGATTTTATAAAAATGTTAAAAATGTTTTTTTATTGGCAGCCCTGATTATTTTTACAACTACTTCTTATAGAAATTCCCTAATTTTTGAAATTTTTTTTAAAATCCCTGACTCTTGCAAGCTTATGGACTGCAAATAGCGTACCACTACAACAACCAACTCTTTAAAAAAGGATATTTTAGGAAGTTCAACTAAATATAGGGTACAATAAGGGATACAGGGACCGATCTTTGTGAATTATAATTGGAATTTAATAATTTCAGGCCTCACAGTCCCTATGGAATAAAATATAGGGACCAAAGTGTATTTTTTCTCACGCCCAGTGCGTATTTTTTTCGCGGTCAAAGGGTAACAAATAATGGATAAATTCATGAGACTATTAACTACAAAATAATTCAAAAGAATTCAAGTGAATTAAAATTCGAAGAATTCGATTAAATTCATAATAAATCCAGCTGAATATAAAAGGCAATCAAGCGAATAAAACACAATTAAAAAATTTGAAAAATGCATTGAATTGAGTAAGTGCAAAATTGCAAACAATATTTTAAATCTCTTAAAATCATTAAAACCCTACGAAATCCCTCACTTTATGTGAATACATTCTTTGAAATCCACTATTATGTTAAAACCCTTTAAAATTATCAAAGCCCTTGGCAATGCCTTGGAATTGTTTAAATCTCTTGGATTCTTTTAAAATACCATAAAATATTGCAATTTCATTGAAAAATCAAAAATTAATTGTATTTTTTTAAAAAACATAAAAAATCTCAAATCCTTTAAAATCCTTTTAAATTTTGTAAGGCTCTTGAAAATTCCAAGTTATTTAAAAAAATACCTAAAAATAATAAAAATCTTTTGATCATTTTATCAAATTATCCTCTGAATCAATTAAATCGAAAATTTCAAATCTTTTAAACCTTACGGCATACATCACTTCTCTTAAGAACATTCTTTGAAATCCACTAAAATATTATAAAATGCAGTGAAATTCTATGAAATCTGATATTTCGTTAAATCTTGGAAAAATTAATACATTATCTTGAGAGCTATAAAAAACCCTTAAAATAATTGAAATCCTTGGAAACCTTCTAAAATCCTGTGAAAGTTTTTAAGATATTTTAAAAACTTACAGGTCCTATAGAATTATTCCATATCTTACGAAATTCTAGAAAATTTTTGATCCTAAAATATTTAATCTTTCAAAATTCCCCAAAATATTTGTAATCCTTTGAACTCCCTTGAAACTTTTAAAAGCTCTTAAAAATTTCTTATAATTTTTAAAAATACTCAAAAAATATTTCAAAATAATTCAAGACAATTCAGAAATAGGTATAGAATATATATTGAATAGTAATATGATATTTATTGAAAGAAAAAAGACAATTTTTCTAAGTTCTTTTACGGCTTGCTAATGAATATAGGGTACAATAGCAGGGTGGCCGCTGGACAAGGAAACCGGGAACAGGGCAACCAATATTTTACTTAAAAAATGTTACATTTCAGATGTTTATTTTTAATCTTACATCTTTAATTTCAATAATTTTAAAATGCTGTCTTGAAGACTTCAACACTTAAAAATTAAAAGCCTTTGAAGTTGAAAATTTTTGGTGAAAAACATTTTTGGTTTATCGACTGTAAATATAAATAAGTACTTTTTTAAGGAATATGTACTTTAAATATTAAAAAGTGCACAATAATAGAATTGATAAAAATATTTTAAATCACTTTAAAAATTGAGAATTTCAAGATTTTAACGTTAAAAATTGAACGGTTTCAATTTGACAGTCTTAGTCATTAAAAAAATGTAAACGTCTGATTGAAATTTAATAAACTATTTTCAACCTAAAAATAACTTCACAATAATCTACTCGTAATTAAAAGCTGTTATTCATATAAAAATTTAATTTGAGTCTGAGATATTCAATTTTTAACCCATTCAATTTGAAATTTTTGACTTAAGAAAAAGAATAATTATTGATTATTTAGCAATAATTGACTGCTCATTTAATACGAAAAAATTGAAACAAAAAATTTAAAAGTAAACAATTTGAAACTGAAATCATTATCATTTTTTCAGCAATCTTAAGAAAATGTTTTTATTCCTTTGAAGCCTTTCACAATTCTTGAAATTTTGTATCCTTTCAAAAATGTTTAATATCTCTTAAAATTATTCAAATTTCTTCTACAAATGATAAAAGTTTAATTTTTATTTATACATTCAAATTTGTAAGGACATTTTTTAACATTTGCAGGATTTTTAAAAAAATTGCATGACAAATTAAATTCATTTTAAAAGACATTTAGAAGTTCTGAAATAAAATTCAAAAATAATTTTAAATTCCAACAAAGGACCCCGCACAATTAACATTAAAATCCGGTCCCGGTCAAATTGGCTGAAATTGTAATATAATATAGTTCAAAGCCTTCTGATCAAATTATCCTAATGGGTACTAGTCCAAAAAATGAAAAGTTTTTGAGATAGGCAGGGCTGAACGAGAAAAACATGGCCACAAGCGAATTTAATTTCCCGCTTGAAACTTGAAGATAAGGTGCAGATTTTTCAATAAACTGTGATCAGCACAATCACTGGCAATACTAGAAACACTGGTAAGACCAGTCCAGCTAATGGGAGCACCAAAATGGCGCTGTCCTGGTAATAATAGGCGAAATCATGGCGGTGTCCTGGCAATGTAAATACTGTTCGAATTATTAAAGGGGGAAGACAGTTCAGTCAATGAATAAAAGACTGTAGATCAGTCCAGTTATCAAAGGAAAAGCCAGTCCAGTTATCAAAGGAAAAGCCAGTCCAGCTACTAAAGGCAATGTAATGGGACTGCCCTGGCAATGTGAAGATTTTTCAAAATAATTAGGGCAAAAGACATTCTGGGCTACCAAAGATATTTTGTACTCCAGATAATTAAGACTTCTAGATTATAGATTATAGATAATTAATACAACTTCCGAATTTCTCTAAATTTTGAAATTAAAATTTGAAACTTTCAAGGATGTTTAAACTATTTGAAATGAAAATAATTGAACTTCTAATTTAGGAAGTGTTCAGTTTTAAAAAAATGCTCAATTTTTAATATTTCTAGCTTAAAATTCCTTAAACTAATATAATTTTGAAAATTTTATAGTCCATAGATTGTTTTTTTAATTAAGAGCATTAAAAATAATCACGTGGATTCATATTTTTGGAACTGAATCTGAATCTTTGAACTCTATAATTTCTAAAAGTAAATATGCTGAATTTAGCAGTTTATCTGCGTTTCATTTAAAATTAATAAATGGAAGTGTTAGAAATTATTTAATTATTTAATTAAATTAAAACACTTTTAAACTTCAATTTTAAAAGTTCAAAATTCAACAATATTTAATACTTCAAATAGGAAATTCTTTAGCTTTAGAGTTTGATATTATAAATTCCATTGATCGTGAAGAATGTGCGCGAACTGGGAAATGGTATAGTGATCGGTCTGTGAGACCTGAAAATTTAAATAATTTTTGGGGCTCTGTTGAAAACAATTATTCTCACCTGTATGTATATCCTTCCGGTCCCATGCGGGGCTGATTTATGTTTCTGTGCTCCACAGCCGGTTTTCTTCCGGACCCACCACCTGCATTTCTTCTCTTAGCGTGTGAACCACCAGTGAACATCATCTTCTCTAAGTTGAATTCCTCTTTTCCAATGAATTAGAGACTCCTTGTTTTCCCATCTCACGTTGCCATCATCGCCTTTCCTTCCCTCTCCAACTATTAGTTCACTTGTCTCGAATACGAACGATGCATGTTCCTCCACTGAACTGATTCATCCGTAAGTTGAGGCTGACCTCAAAATAAAATCTTGCGTTTGCCTCGGAGCACAAGGTAATCGATCGAAGTCATCTATTTCGCGTCCAATTTGACTGGTATTTGACTGCTACTTCTTCGTATACGTTGCCCGATACGTTCAAAGTTTACGTGAATCTGCCGGGTCTAATAATATCAACCACTTGGGCCACTTTATGCCAGATCAGTTCTATAGGCTGTATTTTTATCATATCAGTCTGATCACTTCCATCGACAAGAAAGGAAAACAATAGGATTTAAACAATTTGTAATTAGAATTCTTTCAAAGGTTTTCAAAGTCTCTGACTGCAAGAGTAATGAACTCGAAACAAACTTTTATTCACTATTCAATTTCTAGCATCATAAAATAATTTGTTTGTTACCTTCAGAGAAATATTTTAGAAGCCTTTAAAAAAATCTAGAGTTATTTTTCACGATTTAGCTACCTGTCTGAAAATTGAAAAAAAAAATCTCCTACTTTTCCAATCATCCGATTCACATCCTAACTATTTTCAGTCACAGTGGTTGAGTCTAATTCAACCCTGAATATTAGAATTTCTCGAAAATTAGGTAAAAACTCGAAACATCAATATTTTCCGAGAAACCCTCGCATCATGAACGAAACATTAAGCTTTGACAGAAAAACAGTTGGCACAGAGTACAACAGTGCGGTTCGACATCTCCGTCGGTATCAAAGGACGCAAAACGCATTCCTTCAGTCACATTCAACAAATAGGTCAGACGGTTTTGACCCTCTTTCGAGATTCAAATGCCGGATGTCTGAATTAATTGGTCATAATGGATGTTTTCATTTCTTTTTTTTTTTTTTTGACAAGGTGAGAGACATCCAATTTGCAATCAGGACACACAACGACTTTGAGCTTCCGATACATACTTCAAAGAACCTGCATCTTTCTTCTTATTCCGCCAAGTATTGTCACTCAACACCCGAGGAATTCACTTCGCAATAATGCCAATTTTTCAATGTCGCTTAAGATGCACAAATTTCGATACATTTTAGATTCATGCGATGCGAGTCGAGGCGGTATCCGGATTCCGCAGTAAATTAAGGGCCTCCCTATCAGTTTATCAGAAATCCTTGTCATCAGAAATCCTTGCGTTCCGATTACCCTGGAACCTAATCCAGTTAGGGAATGTGAAAACGTTTTCCATGGATGAAAATTGAGGAACTTCGAAATCGGATTTCGACGCCTGAAACGTTGTAGGTATGCACGAGACTCCCGTGTCTATAAATATCAGTCTGTTGAATAGCGCCCGCCATAGAATAGGATCGCGAAAGTAGCGACATCTCAAACAAGTTCCACCGTCCCAAAAAAGCTCTGGTCTTATTTAAAAATATTTGAATATAATGTCAGATGCCGACCACTCTGACGCACTCAAGTTTGCTCCAGTCGCTTTTCTCTCCACCCTCACTTCTTCTCAACTCTGAGGATTCATCAATGGAAGGTGATTTTTACCTCGAATGAAGAAACATATTTTTATGCAAATGTTTGTATATTTATGCAACCAAAGTGCTACGCAGTGAATCCACATCACAGTAGCACTTACACGAACATATAATTTATTACATAGATTGAAGAATAACCCTCAGAAAACAGTAATTGAATTTACTGTTCGCCGTTCGTTATATGTAGTGACTCGTACAATTCGTGTTCATTCATTCAGTAATTTTCAGCTTACTAGACGGATTGTTTGTGTCTTTAAATGAAAATTTTTCAGCAAACTGAGAGGAAACATGTATCACCAGATTCATTATCACTAGATCGACATTTTTATTTACAGCTATTTGATGAACGCATTTGAAATTATAATGGAGAGTATTATAGAGAATAGGAGCTGAACGCCGGGAACCCAGAGAGCGCGGAAGATCGTATATGGAAAAATACATTGGACGACTCTCATCACAGCTTCTACTCCCTATTGAGCATTCTAATTGTTTAGATAGGATTTTGACGAAAATTAATTCATTTAGGCGAAAGTAAGTCAAAAATCATCATATCTACCTTTGATTTTAAAATAGAAAAGCCATTTATTTCATTATTGTTGGCGACTTTTGTCATAAGATTTTCAAGAGATTTCAACATATTTTAATGCTTCTTAAAGAATACGAAGAGATATCGAAGCGACTTTAGAGGATTTTAAGAGATTTTAAAAGAATGCAGAAAATTTGAAAGATTTTCAAGAAATTTCAAAGATTTTCTAAAGAATCCAAAATGGTTTAACAATTTGAAAAAGATTTTATAAGATTTTAAGGCAGTAGCTTAATATATTTTAAATAATATCAAGCGAGTTATTCAAAAATATTTCAATGAATTCGAAAAGATTTAAAGAGAATTAAAACAATTGAAATATTTTAAGGAAATTAAGAAAATTTAAAGGATTTTAATTAATATTAGTCAAATTCGAAAGATCTGAAATGATTTTAAAGAATGTCAAACGAGTTATTTTAAATGATTTTAATAAATTTTATGAGAGTTTAATGGATTACAAAAAATTCGAAGGTTTTAAGAATTTTTAAGAGATTTCAAACATATTCAGCGTAGTTTAAGGATTTTCAAGAAATTTTACAGGATTTCTAAGAATTCAAGTAATTTTAAGAAATTCCTATAGAGATTTGACGGGATTTTAAATTTTCTTTTTGAACGATTTAAAAAAATTCAAAAACGTTTAAGGATTTAGAAGAGGTTTTATAAGATTTTAAGACAGTTCTAGTGATTTTAAAGAATTTCAAGGGATTAAAACAAATTCAGAGATTTTAATCACTTTTCGTTCATTTTGAAAGATTTTAAATGATTTTAAAGAAGCTAAATTATGTACCAAAAAAGTTGGAGGAATTTAAAGATTTTCAATAAATCTTAGATGATTTCTAAGAATTAAAGATATTTTAAGAAATTACTATAGATATTTGACGGGACTTTAAAATTTCTTTTTAAAAAGTTTTATGGATTTACAAGAGACTTAATACGATTTTAAGACGGTTTTAGTGATTTTAATGCATTTTAAGAGATTTCAAGGGATTACAAAAAATTCAAAGATTTTAAGGAATTTTAATTAGTTTTAGTAAATTTTGAAAGATTTACAAGATTTATAAGAACTTAAGTGATTTTAAATATTTTAAGACAGTTTTAGTGATTTTAAGTAATTTTATGAGATTATGAGATTACAAGGGAATAAAAAAAAATTCAAAGGTTTTGAGGATTTTCAAGAGATTTGAAGGAGTTTAAGAAAAATTAAAGGATTTTAAGAGACTTTAATTAATTTTAGTCAATTTTGAAAGATTTTTAAGGATTTTAAAAAAGTTGAAGGAAGTGCAAAAAAATTCGGAGGAATTTTAAGGGTTTTAAGGATTTTCAAGAGATCTTACGGATTTATAAGAATTCAAGTAATTTTAAGGAATTACTATAGGGATTTGACGGGATTTTAACATTTCTTTTTAAAGGTTATTAAAATAATTCAAAAAGGCTTAAAGATTTACAAGAGATTTTATAATATTTTGAAGCTATGAAAAAATTCAAAGATTTAACGGACTTTCAAGAGATTCAAAGGAATTTAAGGAAATGTAAAGGTTTTGAAGAGATTTGAGTTAATTTTAGTAAATTTCAAGAAACTTTGAACGATTTTAGATGATTGTAAAGAAGCTGAAGGGATTTAAAAAAAATCGAAGGAGTTTAAGGATTTGCAAGAAATCTTTCAGGATTTCTAAGAAGGACCACAAATCTTCGATTATTTTTAATTTCTCTTACGTCACCTTTCAAGGTGCAAAAATAATCGTTTGACATCTTTGAAAATACACACTTTAACACACTACCAAAATTCCAAAATTGTCACCACCAAATGTCACAACCAAGTAACCTAAGCTCAATCATGGAGCATTATATTTTTTCTTGGTGTATTGTCCAAATTGCACACTTTACAAATTGCCAACAATAATTAAAGAAATGGCTTTTCTGCTTGAAAAGCAAAACGAAATCACGATTTTTCACTTTCGTCTAAAAAAATTAATTTTAGTCAAACCGACCGAGTGTGACGTAATGTTAGAATACTCAATAACTCTTATATTTGGAAAATAAATGTATATTTTTTAGAAACCATTGCCAGATTATCATAAATGTTTCTTCGCCAAATGCTCAATTTTTGTTTAATGTAGAACTTCTGGTAAAGACTTTACTCTCTAAGAGGTAGAATAAAAAATTGCAGTTGATCAGGATAACACTAAAACTTCTTCGTTATTCACTGTATTTACAGCCGAAGGCGGTCGTTAAATTACTTCTATTTGGCGGATACGCAAAAACATACAACATAATTAAATCTATTGTACTTTTTCCGTCTGTCATTCACTTCATCCATTAGTTATTATAGTGTGGTATTTTGTCTGGATAATGAGCAATGCAAAATATAAAGAGAAAAGAGGTTTGCCATTATTGAATTTTTAATGGATCAAAGAATCAGAGAATTTTCATTAGATTAATAGCAGTGTCTCTCTCAAAACACAGAGCACCCATTCGTTACAAAAAAGCAGATGTTCAACCACAAGATGTTGTTTTGTTTGTTCTTTTTTTCACTTAGAAAGCTGAATCCTGCAATTTCCAATACAGTTCCACAAACGCAGATTGCGAGAGTAAAAGTTTTATTTGAATCTACCTTGCGTATTGTGCAAACTATTTATAATTTACATTATTGCTAGAATTGAAAATCTATATCTAGTTATGTCTATCTCACGAAAAATTACCTTAAGAGCCCTCCGACTTCGTGTAAAAGAATATCAATGGGGAATGATTCGAAAAAGGCTTATTATCAGCAGAAAAATTCAAATTCATGAAAGGGAGCTTTCAGAACTCTGTGTACCTGACAGCTATCGACGACTTTTTTTTAAAGGGGCGTTATATTAAATGAACACCGTCGTTCTATGGACAAAAAAAGCCTTACCGGTCGGAAAAGCTGAAGTTTACATGCACTCAATTTTCAAAGCTTTCTGTGAAGCAGGAGAGTACGAGATTTTAAAACGAGGCATTTCACAATGGATGTCGATCAAGTGTCGTCAGTGATCTGTGGCTAATTTCTTAGGCTGACGTTCTTTCGCGCGTTTTAATCGCTGCGTGAGCCGATCCTCGAGCAGATCGATTTCCTTTGGTGTGGCTTGGACAATGAAAATCCGAATGT
The DNA here is from genome assembly GCA_010014905.2 of Druon quercuslanigerum. Lineage (NCBI taxonomy): Eukaryota > Metazoa > Arthropoda > Insecta > Hymenoptera > Cynipidae > Druon > Druon quercuslanigerum. Next base: position 92,767 of record JAAAKG020141937.1, read on the forward strand.
CGCCGTGAACGTCCATCGCAGTCAACCTCAATGATTTGGGACCGGCTCGTTCGGCAGTCATGCCGGGCCACACTTGAGTATTCAAAATCAGCCTCTGTGTGCCGGAAGTGCGACCAACTATTCGCGACTCATCGTCTCGATCATTGAGTCTGAGAGCACCTCTCCCTCGTTCCTGATAACTGCTTGTTGCCTGCAATTTACAAATCGAAAGGATATTCATTAGAATTAAATCAGCATTCGAGTACTTTATAAGTAAGGCGCCGTCCATAAACTACGTTAAGGGCCGTACTTAAATTACATAAATGATTATAGGCCCACTTTAGAACCCCCTCTCCCTCTGAGAAACCGTAAGAAAATATTTCTGCCCCCTCCCCTCTCCAACTCTACCCTCTTACTGTACGTAATTTTTATAGGGTGGTCGTTTTAATCCAAGAAAAAAAAATTCCCTGTCTTTTCTCGGTTTTTTCCCGGTTTGGAAATGTTTTTCACGGCCAATCAAATTAAAAAATCGAACTCTAAAGCTAAACTTTTTTCCATGAGATATAATAAAAAATCAAATAAAAATTAAAGCACTTAAAGTGGAACTCTCAAATTTTCAACTTTTGAAATTGAAGTTTAAAATTGTTTTAATTCCAAAATTTGGTGTTCAAATGCTCATTAATTTACACGTGAAAAACGGAAGGTACTAACACTTTTCAATCGAACAATTTTAAACGAAATGCAGATAACTGCAAAATTTAGAATTTTTAACTACTAGAAATTAACGAGTTTAAAGTGCATGACAAAAATTGTACAAATTTAATCCACGTTATCATTTCCAATGCTCTAAATTAAAGAATCAACGAACTTTACATTTTTTATATTATATTATTTCAAACAATTTTAAGGTAGAAACTTTGAAAATTAAAAAATTAAATCTTTTAAACAAAAAACTTGCTAAATTATAAGTTAAATTATTTTTATTTTAAATAGTTTAAACCTTCTTGAAAAGCTTCAAAATTTTATTTCAAAATCTTGAGAAATCTAGATATTGTTTTAAATTGATTTCAATTTAAAGTTACTTTTGAAATTTTTTAGAACTTCTAAATATATTTTGAAATTAATCGAATTTTTCTTACAATTTTTTTATAAAATAATGCAAATTTAAAAACAATTTCTTTAAATCTTCCCGATTCTTTTTAACAATTTTAGAAACTTTTTTTCTTAAATCTTCAAAAATCTACATTTTGTTTTCAATTAGGCTGTGATTATTTATTTTGTCAGTATACACTTCGTTTAAATTATTTGAAATCATTTGACTTACAAATTAAACATTTTTCAAATGCACCGATTAAAATTGTAACGCTTAAAGTCGCTTTAAAATTTTAGAGAATCCAGGTTTTCCAGTCAAATTGTTTACTTTTAAATATTAGGTTTCAATTTACTCGTCTTTAATGAACAGTCAACTACTTATAAATAATCAATAAGTATTCTTTTTGTCAATTACACAAATTTGAAATTGAATGGATTAAAAATTGAATCTTTTAGACTGAAACAATATTTTATAACAAATCATTATGCAGTTATTTTTAAGTTGAAAATAATTTACAAAGTTTAAATCAGCAGTTCACATTAAAATTTTTTAAAGTAATTTTGAATTGAAACCGTTTAATTTTTAACGTTAAAATCTGGAAATTCTTCAATTTCGAACGGATTTTAAATTGTTTTGTCAAGTAAGTTATTGTTATTTTAAATACTATTGAAATCGAACTTGGAGAAACTTTTCCTGTAATTATGTGTCAAATTCCTGGTCCTTTCCCGGCTTTCCGGTCCAGCGGCCGATTCTTGATCAGTAACATTCAAATATCGGCATTTTAATCTTGCAATACTTTTAACCTAGAATCTTTTATAAAACGATTAAAACAGTGTTTCAGATAAAAATGATCAAATTTCTTAATTTAATTTTTTTATTGTTTTTTCTTCCATAAAAGATGGCTTTTTAACAAAATACTTGAATTTTCAAGAAAGTATTCAATTTGTAACATAATAGTTTTCAAGATGAAAAGATAAATTTAAAACACAAAAAGTGTTACAGCTTATATGTATAATGTTATAATTTTCAACAAATAAAGATTTTTAACTCAAGAAAAAAGATTAAATTTCTCTTGAAACAGATGAATTTTATTAATTTTTGTTTAAATTATAAAAAAAAGTTGAATTTTCATCCAGAAAATATTTCAGTTCATTTTTCAACAACAAAATATACATTTTGAACCAAATGTAAATTTTATACGAAATAGTTAAATTTTCAACGAAACAGTAGAATTTTCAAACAAAAAGTATGATTTTTTAATAAAATATGTAGTTTAATTTTCAACCAAGCAGTTGCATTTTTTCCAAGAAAGACGCAATTTCTGCTAAAGCAAGTAAATTTTAAAATAAAATGAAAACTTTTAAAAGAGTTGATTTTTCAACCAAAAAGATTTCAATTGACTTTTTAAATTTGAAATAACTGATTTTCATAGATGTAAGAAATGAGCCATTCCATTTTTTATTGGCCATTAATTATATCCGTTGAAATCTCTAAGTATTTAAAATATTTGTATAATCTTAAAATTTGTTTTAAATCTTTTTAAATTTCTGTAAAATATTTGAAATCTTTAACATCTTTGTAATCTTTTGAAATTTCTATGAACTCTTTGGGAAAGCTTTTTTTAATCTTTGTGAAATCTTTTGCGTTCGTTTGAAATATTTAGAATTATTGTATTCTTTTGAAATCTTTATAAAATTTGTATGAAATTTTTGAAATATTTGTGCAAAATTTCTTAAATCTTTTGCATTCGTTTGAAATCATTTCAATATTTTTAATCTGTGTAAAATCATTTGCAATCTTACAAATCTGGTTTACTAACATCTTTAAAATGTCTTGAAAGTTTTTAAATATTGAGAAGTATTTGAAATCTGATGTACACGCCTTGTTCAACTTTTTTTAAATCCTTGCAATCTTAATAAAATGTTAGAAATCTTTAGGACATTTTTGAAATCTTAGTTTTTTTATTGTAAAATCTTTTTTTATTCATCGAAATCATTGAATTATTTGAAATCTTAGTAAAATCTTTGTGAAATGTTGAAAATCCATTTAAATAATTAAAATTCTTTGGAACATTTTAAAACCTTTTAAAATCTTAAGTAATGTTTTGTAATCTGGTGTACACTCAAAAACAGACTGATGAAATCCCTATAAAAATCCGTTCATTCTAATTCTGAAACTGAATTAACATCGAAACTTTCAACTAATGATTTTTATTATTCGTAAGTTGAATATCACAAAAAATGTATACCTTAACATTCTATATTAGCGGAGACGAAATTAAAAACTTATAGAATTATTCACAATATTAAAGATGCCTAGAAATCTCTATATTCATTCAAGACTGAATAAAAGATATAATATATCTTGATAAATAAATAAAAATGTTGTAGCAAAATCTCTTATAAACAAGGTGTTTCGTTCATAATAGATTACAAAATTCAAATTATTTATCGAATTTCAATCAAATAACGGTATTAAAAGAAAAAAATTAATTCGCGGTTCGCGTGAAAAATTCACGAAGATTTCCAGGTTTTCAAGGTTAAAAAAATTCAAGGAAAATCCCAGGTTTTCAAGCTCGCTAGAGATCCTGAATCAATCATAATGAAACATATTACTAAATGTTATCAAAGTTTACCATGTAACTTCCACTGCCCCCCCCCCCCTACATTGATAACGTGGTTTATGAACAGCCCCTAAATTGATTCTAAAATTTCAAAATTTAACCGGTGTCCCTGGTTCAATATAAACCTGTAACTTCAAACCTAAATGTATGTACCTTGTCGAAAGCGAAGAGTTTGCAGTTAATCTGTAGAACGTTCGTCTCCCCTTCTTCTCCAGTAAGCAAAGCTACTTCATTGTATTTTCGTTTATTGGCTCTAGTTGCTTCTTCCATTTCCTGGGCGGCCTGGGTTAACGTCAATCCCGGTCGATTCGTATTCCTGCAAACTGCTGTTACATTAGAAAAGAGCAATTCAGAAGATCCATTTTCGTTACTTTCTTCCCCCTTAATGTCCTCCTTCTCCGAATTATCAGAACCATCCGCATCGTGCGCCACAGTCACTCGTTCTTTCAAATTTTGTCCGAAAACGAAACTGGGTGTCGACGCACTCGCGACCACATTTACATTATTCTCATTCTCTTTTGCACTTGCACCAAGAGGTAGGAAGGTTGGCTGCTTCGCCTCCGCGGATGGCTTGTCTCCGGTTTTCGATTCTTTTGCCTCCTCGCTGGTGGTGCTATTCTCCGTTGGAACCTCGGCTTCTCCTCCAATGACACTGTCTGCCACTTTCACAAAGGGATTGTGAAACTTTGCGGGTTGCAAGACCGATTTCATTGAAGGCGCTGGATTACTAGTGATGGTGCTTAGTTGAGAAGGCCTTAAGAGAGAAGATCTCGCTTTTGTGGAGTTGGAAAATTCACTTACGCCGAACGAACTTCCAAACTTTGAAGCTGCTAATACTGGACCTGTAAATTATTGTTCCTTTGTTTCATTTGACACTTTTTACAGTGTATGGTTTCTTACGAGAGGTTAATTACATCTGCAATCTGGTGTACACTCTTTCTGCAATTTCATGCGATCTCATACAATTCCATGGCTTTGCGATTTTTGAAAGTTATCATCTTTAATTTATTTAATTATCTTTAAACACAGACCGAACCATTTTCAAATTTCGCGCCATACGAGATTATCAATCAAAGCCCAGCAAATGACTCACGTTCACTCGTATATTTTCTAGACCAAAGCTAACTAACTTTTCAGGTGACTGCCTACAGTCTCATAACATGCGGATTTCGAATAAAATATCGCACATCACTCATAGGGTTAGATAGGTACTCACGGTGGGCTGAATGTTGGCAAGGATGATCTGAAAAACCATGGTTTCCGGGCCATTTCTCGGTACGCAAACATTTTTCACGGCCAATAAAATGTAAAAAATTTAAACTCTATCTAAAGCTAAGCATTTTTCCATTTGAAGTAACATAAAATAAAATACAAATTGAAATACTCAAACTAAAACTCTTGAATTTTAAATTATTTAAAATTAAAGTTTAAAAGTGTTTTAATTAAACAATTTTTTATTCAAATGCTCAATAATTTACATGTACAACACTGTATAAAGTATATGTAACTGTTCTGTCGGAGAGATTGAAGAACGAAATTGAGGAAAAAAAGATAGAGCCACCGAATCAGACAGGATTTAGAAAAGGGATGGGGGTGATGGACAACATATATGTT